>VZTT01017431.1:1186-18913 GCA_013400855.1 Buphagus erythrorhynchus | reverse complement strand
GGCTTTGATCTTGTGGCCGCCAATCTAAAATGCAGTTTGCATGCAGACACATTTCAATCACTCACACAATGATTGGCGGCTAACTGTTGTTAAACCACAATTATTGATCCACTGCTTTTGCATTATGTGGGTTAGGAAACGTGGCCTGTTGATTGCTGACTAGATAGGAAGGAAATGTAGAGCTCCTCTAACCCATGTTCTTTTCATGAAATCTCCATGGCGGTGAGTTACTCACCCTGCATTAAAAGGCGTTTGATTTGACTGAAATGGCTAAATTATCATGAATGGGTGCATTTAATATACCTAGAATGGGTAATAATTGTCCATTGCACTTGTATCTAAGTTGGCTGACAGGTTAACTGCTGAGAAGTAGTGTACCTGGAAGAACAAGCCTGGTGTAAAACTTCTTCCAAGGCAAATATACCTGTGTGATATATGTTAAACTTTTACTGAGGAAATGTTTCTACACAAATTATGCTGTCAGACAAAAAAAAAATGCATACTGGTTCAAAATGCATTGGTTCAAAACTGTGCAATTAATTTGGTTCAAATTATGTTCAGGTAACTGTTTTGTTAGCGCTAGTTTTGCTTTTGGGCCATATTTATAGTTCTGTTTTAACAGAACTGGCCCAAAAATTGACATACAGAAATCAATGAATTAATACTGGCATTGATTGTAGGTGACAGGGACCCACAGTGTAAAATGCAGGGTTATTCTATTATACAGGAAAAAAGGGGAAAAAATAAATTATATACATACATACATACATACATACATACATGTATGTATATATATATATGTACACAAAAATAGGTCATCTCTCCAAACTTTGTATTCTAGCTTGGAAGGATGGTGAACAAGAAAATCTAAGATGGAAAATTTGTTAAAAATGAAACCTGAAGGACTGAAACAAAACTGCAATTCTAATAACATTTTATTAGTGCCTAGGAGCCCGTGCCTTTGCTACAACCCCCTGAATGTTTTATTTTTGTTATAATTACAGTATCTTGCCTGCACTTTGTCCCTCTGATCCTTTGTTAAAGCCCAGATCACTATGTGCAGACTGTGCTTGTAGGTGTGATTTATTGAGTGACAAGTAGCTGTAGGGTAGAACACACGCCTCTGTACCTGAGTAAAGTATTAGACATCACAGAGCTGGGGGGGGCGAGAGAGAGAAGAAAAGCACAGAGCAGTAACACAGCAGCTCCTGGATACAGATCAGACAAGAGGTTCTGCCACAAATCACCTAGAAACATGTCAGACGCTGCATGTTTGTTGTTTTACACTGAGGGCACAGCCGTAGTCCAAAAATATTGATTCTTTTCTTTGTACAGAGACAGAAACTGTCAGCTCTAGCAGGCTGACCTTGGTATGGCTCAGACAACTATTCCCCACCCTGCCTACCATATGAACCCCACAGGAAAAGTCCAGGCAAGATATGCCAATGTCCGTTTCACGTAAACAGAGAGAAACCCAAGCCTGCCGAAACAGCTCCTGTCTCACCCTCCAGAGGTCCACGGTAGCAGTTCTGCACCACAGTCCCTATGACAGAGAATTTGATTTTTACACTTTTTCAACATTAAAGAAACATTAATTCTACTTAATCATTCAGGTATTCAAGAACTGCCTACAGAAAATAATGACAACAATAGTAACAACAATAGTAATTAATAAGAATAACAAGAACAACAATAACTTCCATTTCTACTTCTCACAAAGAAAAAGCACTGGCATTGTTTTTTATGGGCCTGTTGTGAAGAGTGAGAAACAAGTCCACTTTGCACTAATCACAGGCAGAAATGTTTTAATAGAATTGTAATTGTTTGTGTTAGTATAGTAAAATGATCCAAACATATAGTACATATAAAAACTTGACCATACTTCTGGGAAATATTTCAGTTGACTTTAAACATTCTTTTGCATTTTCTTGCAATGTATTTCATTGTAGTAGAGTTATGTGGTGTCTTTTTCAAGGCTTCACTGTTTTACTGATATTATTTCCCTTCTTTTAAACATCTTCTTGCTCCCCTCCCAAGCCCTAATGCCCTCACTTATTGCGTGATGAACAGAAATCAATATTAAGGAATACTATCCCTATGCAAAAGGTTAACTCAAGCGAAAAATTTGACTCCAACAAGTATATGTGGTTTGATATCTATGAAAGTAGAGAAGCTCTGTAAAGCCTTCATCTGTCTGTAGTTATCTTCTTCATCCATGTTTTAATACAGCTCCACGTTCTGACATTACACGTCACCAGGTTCCATCATTGTTTAGTGAATGTTTTTTTGCTGTGGGAGCATATAGAGTGTAAAACTCACCATAGATATCTTAGTTAATTCTCTTTTTATTTAAAATCCCACCTTAAAACACAATGTAATTGGTCCTTGGACTATTTAATAACTCGAGCAGTATTTGCCATCCATAGTTAAGGTGCTTTATAGAACAGAGTGAAAAGTAATGTGTAGGAGCATTTTACTTAAAGTTTCTTAAATACTTTACTTGTGTTTTACTTAAACCAGAAATTTAATGTAGTTAACAGATGAAGAAAATCCAAAAGGATAAATGAAGAAAGGGATGTACAGAGCTTGTAGTGATAAGTTATTAGAGAATTGTTTTGCTCTATAAGAGTTGCTTATTTTCTTTATGGCTGTTATTTAGTTTGGTTTCTTTTAGCTTGAAAGTACATTCCATATTTTTTGCAGCTTTCCAAGGAAGAGTGTTGATCCAAACAGAGATTCATTCAGCTTTGTATTATAAATGATAAACCATCTAAATCTGTGATTCTGCTGAAATCTGTCATTTAACCATATTATGCAGTATGGAAGCACTATATCACCAAGTTAGAGTAGTTTTGTCATGTCAGAAAAAGATGAAGCACATTGGTAATAGAAGTCCCTGAAGGATCACAGCATATTACAACCTTTTTAAAGTCCTGCTAAGCAAAATAACTTTTGAAACTTTTGAGTTTTGAAAATTCATATAATATTGAACCCTTTACTGAAATCCCACTGATTCTGGGAAATGCTATCTGACATTTTGTAAGCATACTGCCATAGTAGTGTGGCACTTCACACAAACAATGTGTTACTTACACGCACATCCCCCCTTTTCTTCTGAGAGACATAGGGCCTCATCATCACTGGAGGTATTTCATTGGTTTTCAAATCCTAGCTATTGCAATAATGAAAATATATTAGGAGAAAATAGTTTTCTTCTTTTGTTGTTATTTGCTTTGTGCTTTTTATAGTGGCTTTTGCATGTTTATTCTTCCCATTTATAATTATTTTCTCTTTTTTCACTCAGTAATGCCAAAGAAAGGCACTGCAAATGTTTGAAATTGATTGAAATTTATCTAGTTGCCTAGGTTTTTGAAGAAGAGTGCAAATGAAACTTTCGTTTCAAAATGAAATTAGCTGTCTTGCAGACTGTGTCATTTCAATGCTTTATGCAGCATTCTGAAAACCATCCAGTCTTAAAGGAAATTTTTGAGAATTCTTCTATACTAAATTACTTCCTATCACCAGGAGGGTGATTAATATTGAAGTGGAACCTTTGTTTTCTCCTCTTTAAACTGTTTCTATTTGTTATAAAGAGCATAATTAAACTGGAGAGATACCTCTTTTATTCCTTATGCCCTCTCTAGTACTACTGTAATTAAATTTATTTTTTCATATTGAAAACTAACATTTAAAAAAATCTGTTTTCACTGTAACAAACTAAAAAAAGATAAAATAATTTGTGATTTTTGAGGCTATAGAATAATATAACTTTGCTATTTCCAACCCTTTTCCAGGTTGAAGAAAAAATATTTAAAAACCTATGGGGTTTTTTATTATTCCATGAAAAATATTGTGTGGTGTTATATTCAGAGATGTAAATGATTCCCAGATAAAAAATTTCTTTATGATAATATGGATTCACAGGGATGGGTATGCAATAAGAACACCATATAACTCAAGTATTACAACACAGACATAAAAAGAACAGGTGCTATATTTAATTTTTCTGGAAGAACAGTAATGCAAATATAAAAATGGTAATGCACTGGATGTTGCCAGGTCTTCTGAAACCCATGTAATACTTATGAACAAGGTATTCTTCTCTTTCTTTATGTCAATCACATGATGTACTTATGCTTTTCAGTACTGTCATCTGGTTTATGCCTTTCCTTGTTAGTACGGTGTCAGGAGAGGGTCTATAAATCACTATGTAATATGCAGGTTTTTTGAAAATGCACCAAAGGTTTATTGCCAGTAACAGACCAGTGGCCTTATGTGGACTTTACATGAATAAAACAGATTGATGAGCCATTTTATAGCATTACAAGCTGTATTATAAATATATCACCCTTTTCAGTAAATTAACGTGTAAAACAGTCTAATGAGATACCGGTTATAATCTCCCACAGTACTGAAAACACTACTAACCTCATAGACCAAGTGATTCAATTTTAATTAAAGGCTAGAAACCTAGAAGTTTCAAAAGGCTTTCCCTTGTTTTATGAAGGCTTTTTAAAATTTCCTTTTTGAATATTATATTAAACAGGATAGTAATGCGATACTATCACAAAACCATGTATGACACCTTACAAAATGTGATGGGTATGGGGAAATGAGAGATTATATAAGGAAAGGTTTCAACTTTGATAGAATTATAAAATAGATTAAGTTTTTTGTTATATTTGACAAAATTTGCCAAAATTCCTCAAGACTTATGTTGAAATATATGGAGTCAATCAATTCATATTTAAGAAAATCATAAGACAAGGAGAAAAAAAGAATTAATAAAAGGAGAAAAAAACAATGAAAAATAGTGAGCATCTATGATTGTTTTTTTGGGAATATGGCTAGTAAACACTTCTACATGAGGGCATTTTCTACAGGTTTCTGCTTTGTCCAGATTTGTGTAGTAGGTAGCAGGAAGTTCTGCAGAAATATATCAAATCTGGACTTTGTTTTGTACTGACTGTTTGTAGGCATAATAATTCTGAGCAAATGAGTATTCATGCAGTGCATGGGAGAAATTGCTTAACAGCAAACCTCTGACAATAGGAGCATATTACATACCAGGTATTTATTTTCATGTATGAAAAATGCCAGTAAAAGGAAGCAGAAAAATTGTATGTGAATGAGGAAAGACAAAAACAAATCGGTTAGCCTCTTACTACACTTGTTACTGTTAATTCTTTGTTTTTAACAATCTTTTTGTCCAGCTGGAATTATTAAGTAACACTGTATTTTTTTTTTTTTTTTTTTTTTTTTTTTTTTTTTTTTTTTTTTTTTTTTTTTTTTTTTTTTTTTTTTTTTTTTTTTTTTTTTTTTTTTTTTTTTTTTTTTTTTTTTTTTTTTTTTTTTTTTTTTTTTTTTTTTTTTTTTTTTTTTTTTTTTTTTTTTTTTTTTTTTTTTTTTTTTTTTTTTTTTTTTTTTTTTTTTTTTTTTTTTTTTTTTTTTTTTTTTTTTTTTTTTTTTTTTTTTTTTTTTTTTTTTTTTTTTTTTTTTTTTTTTTTTTTTTTTTTTTTTTTTTTTTTTTTTTTTTTTTTTTTTTTTTTTTTTTTTTTTTTTTTTTTTTTTTTTTTTTTTTTTTTTTTTTTTTTTTTTTTTTTTTTTTTTTTTTTTTTTTTTTTTTTTTTTTTTTTTTTTTTTTTTTTTTTTTTTTTTTTTTTTTTTTTTTTTTTTTTTTTTTTTTTTTTTTTTTTTTTTTTTTTTTTTTTTTTTTTTTTTTTTTTTTTTTTTTTTTTTTTTTTTTTTTTTTTTTTTTTTTTTTTTACTTCTTTTGATCTCTTACTTTGCTGTCAAAGATTTGATATCAAATCTTGATTATATCAAAATGACAACAGAAGAAAACTTTAGTGGAGTTAGTAGGTTTCAAACCTTATGCACAAATGTTTCTCTGTAAATGTTTTAATAGAATTGATTTGCTTAGACAATATGATTTTAAACCCAGTGTTAAACTCAGAATTTAAACTTAATTTTTATATAAAAAGAGGAATTAATCCCCTGCCATCTATTAGTTTAGAGGTCCTTGAGAGTTTTTGAAATGGGACTACTATTTGAAAACTATACTTTTATGGCTTAAGAGCAGTTTAGAGACTAGCATACAGTTAAGAACTCACAGGTAGATTTTAATTATTTTTTACTGTGAAGCAGACAGGCAAGCAAGCAGTTCAGCAGTTCACACATGAAAAAAGCCTTGGTTACACAGTCTAGAAGGCAAAGCTCTGAAATTTTTGGAATTTATAACAGTATTTTGCATGAAAGGCCTAAACATTTGAGCAAAGGCCAAATCTACAGGGCTCTTTGCCAGTGGCTCTTAGCCAGTGGTATAGGGCTCTTTATACACTGTAGATCCATATCCTCCGCATAATTCAAAGGAGATGCTCCATTAATATCCTACTTACTCCTTTAAAAGTGGTTGAAAAGTAAACTCCCTTTTTTACAACTAATCCATGCATATAATTTCTGTTTAGGATTTAAGACAGCCTTCCAGTTTTGATGTCATTACACATTTTGTATGGCACACATTTGGTCTGGTTTACAGTACAACTACACAGAGTATATGAAGGGCAAGGGCAGTTTTCAGGTCTAAATAAATAGGGCAGATCCTGAAGCTCTATGACCAACCCTATGTTGCAGATCCCAATTGAAACAATGGGACTTTTAGCTGAGCAAGAAAGCTGAGACCTAGAAACTAGGTTGAAGTCTCTCAATAAATAGTCCTTCAATTTAGTCTTCCAAACTACTGTTTGAAATTAGTAGTTCATTTTGCCAGGAGATCTTTAAATTAGCCAAGATGTTGTATCTTCTCTGTAAATATAAGGGACCTCATTCTATATTCATAACAGTCTTGTGCCTGCTTATGATACCTCTATTTGCCTGAACTACTCAACTTGCAAAAACCAGTAAAATACAAAAAAATCTAGTAGTTCTTTGGACAGGTCAGAGTCCTCTAAAATTTTACACTAATCCTCTGTGCATTAGAGGAAAATTACACAGTCTTAGCAAGACATATCAGCATTTCAATGTAATGAATATTGTGAAAAGTTTCATGATGGCACTAAACTGGGGGCAGTGGCTGATCCACCTGAAGGCTCTGCTGCCATTCCGTGGGACCTGGATCAGCTGGAGAGTTGGGCAGAGAGAAACCTAATGAGGCTCAACAAGGGCAAGTGCTGGGTCCTGCACCTGGGGAGGAACAGCCCCAAGTGCCAGCACAGGCTGGGGCTGACCTCCTGCAGAGCAGCTCTGTGGAGAAGGACCTGGGGCTCCTGGTGGATCACAAGTTTTCTGTGAGCTGTCAGTGCCCCTGTGGCCAGGAGGGCCAAGGGTATCCTGGGGTGCACTGGGAAGAATGTGGCCAGCAGGTCCAGGGAGGTGATCCTGCCCCTCTACTCAGCCCTAGTGAGCCCACACCTGGAGTGCTGTGTCCAGTTCTGGGCTCCTCAGCACAAGAGAGACAAGGAGCTACTGGAGAGGGTCCAGTGGAGAGCCACAAGGATGATCAGGGGTCTGGAGCTTCTCTCTTATGAGGAGAGACTCTGGGAGCTGGGTCTGTTTGGTCTGGGGAAGAGAATACTGAGAGGGGATCTCATCAATACATAGAAATAGCTCAGAGGTGGGCGTCAGGAGGATGGTGCCAGACTCTTTTCGGTGGCGCCCAATAGCGGGATGAGGAGCAGTGGCCAAAAACTGCACAAGAAGTTTTACCTCAACATGAGGAACAAATTCTTTACACTGATGGTGGCAAAGCACTGAACAGCTGCCTGGGGAGGTCGTGGGGTCTCCCTCTTTGGAGACACTCAAAACCCACCTGGACAAGTTCCTGTTTCATCTTTAGGTGACTCTGCCTTGGCAAGGGGGTGAGACTTGGTGATCTCCAGAGGTCCTAACAATTTCATGATTCAATGACACTTTGCTATAAAGGGCATTACTCCTTTTACATAGAGTTTTTTTCTTATCTCTTCAGTATTTATTTGGCTGAAATCAGTAATTTTCTTTGTGATGTATCTATACTGTGTAAATAGGGAAACTTAAACAGACTTGTGTGGAAAAGGCCCCTCTTGGTAGTCACAAAGGTGCTATGCTTTAGAAACATATATAAAATCACATTTCCTTGTGACGTAATATTTTTCCTGCAATGGTTACTGCAACTGTAGATTCCTACATTCTTGGAAGTAGTTCCTAGAAAGCTAACACTAAACATTCGTTTAAACATTCAAACAAACGTTTGTTGTTTCTTCAGACCTTCATGGCAGAAAACAGTCCTGAGAAAGTAAACACGAAGGAGACACAAACAGACTGAGAGAATGTTCAGAAGCATTTTGAGTAACTTCATAAAAACCTGTTAATATACACACACCTAGTTTTGTTAAACAGAATTTTGAAAAGTGCAATATTGAGGGACATAATCCTCCCTAAGAATTATTGTGATGCTTGGACAGTTTATAGATAACAATATTTACACTATTTAGTGGAACTATTTCTTTCAATTTTTCTTCTGGTCCTTAGTTCTAGTAAAGTGTTACTTCTGATGCTGGGTGCTATTACCACCCATTGGTGTTCAATGACTGTTCACTTCATGACATATGGTCCTAATCCTTACATTTCTAGAAAAAGAAATCATTTCAGTGTTACTCTTTGTGATGGAAACAAGCAAATTAAACCCCTGTAAAACCCAAGTTAAATATATGTTTGACTGGATGAGGAGGAATAATTTCATGTGAACATCTCTCTAGAGCACTTAGTAGGGTATATTTGTATTTCTGAACCATGGAGGATGAGGAAGAAGACATGTCCCCATATCCAGAAAAGGCTTGGAACAGTTTTTATCTGGGGGTGCTTGCTTTCAGGCATGCAGACAGGGGACTGCAGATTTTCCAGCCCATGACATCCTTTTGTGTTTTTGCAGTGAAATTAAGATGATTTTTTAACTCTGTTACTAGTCTGGAATGGCATTATTATCTCAGACTTCCAGTGCTTATTTTCCCCTTTCACTTTTTTATTTTAATTGATCTTCTCCTTATTTCCCACTCACTTTTATGCCATCCTTGCTTCCTTCTTATGTGATGTCATTTTTCTTTCCATTGCTGTAGCATTATTTGTTACCCTGTTGGCCACTGTTTTATGGCAAAATCCCCAACAAATTTAAAAGAAAAAAAAATCAAAACAAGTCTGATCTAGGCAACCAGCACAAGAGAGCAAACAGTATTCAGCACAGCAGAGCTGCCTATGTTCCTGAAGACCTATAATGTCTGTTTTGCTCCTTGACTGAGGTTTTCTCTCCTCCTAGCTGGGACCAGAGACTGTGCTTCCTTTGTATTCATGCAATATTTCTCAATATGAGGCCAGGGTTCTCTTTGGGTAGGCTATGTGAGGTTTTACTGCCTCACATAGTCTGCTGCTACCCAGGTACTACCCAGGTTAAAGAATAATAGTGACACAGTTTTCTTCCTACCCCTGCCCTCTTGCCCAGCCATGTGCCCATCACTGAAGTGATGAGGGAAGTGATGGTTATGCAGAGGGATGTAGTATTTAGGAGAGCTGTATTTTGCTTCAGTCATTTATTTCCACTACTGGGAATCAAAGAGTCATCTTGGTTTTGTTTTAGAAGCATCAAGACAGCTAAGGAATGGCTTAGAAATAGGAGGAAATGTTAAGAAAACATTTCAGTCATGCTGATTGCCTAATTTCAAAGTGCTTATTCCAATTATTGGGTTCTCACTTCAGTAATGTTTTTACAAGAGGTCTTGGGACCCTAACAGAATCCACTCCTTTTTCTTTCCTCTTTAAAGCACCTGAGGAGACAGTAGAAAACATTGCCTAAACCATAATACTTTCTTATTGTTGTCATCACTAGTAACTTTTAGCAGAATTTATTTATGAAAAGCTTGCTCTTTTTTTCATTTAAGTATTTAAGTGTCTTAACAATGATCACTAATCTCTTCAATTTTCAGATTCATCCATTTTTGTGCATAGATCTGATGTCCTTGTTTGTGTGTCGACTTGTTTTTTTTATCAAAACTTGTTTTGTAGAAATGACCAGAGAAGCAGAACAGAAAAGTGAAAACTGCCATACTAAGAGTGTAATAAAATGTAGAAGTAATCAATGCACTTCGGCTAACAAACTGTGAAAAGAGTGAGGCGGGGGGATGGTGTCAGTGTTTATTTTGGCTTATGAAACAATTAAGATAAATCTTAACTGTGATAGGCAGGTTTAAGCCAGATGCTAAATGTTGCTAAGCAACATGTTGCTTTTAGTGTTTGCTTATGGCGAGACAATACTTGGCAAATATGGGCAAGTTCTCTTTTTTTCTCTTTCTCCCACATCCTTGTATTTTACTAAGGACTATTATTGTGCTTAAAACAGAAGCAGGATGTTGCTATGGAGCTGAATGCAGTTGGGTGTACAGGTATTAATTTTATGAATGTTAGACAAAGGTTTAGATTGTACCTGTGTTTTTGCAATATGGGTGGATTTCCTAATTCCATCACTATCTAAGATCAAAGGCTTAGTCTTCAAGGCAGAATCTATGGATAATTTTCTGGAACCACATCCCCCCTGATGTTCTAGCCCCAGCCCATCTGAAAAGAATGGGTAAAGGATAGCCTGGAAAAGGAAGTTGTGGGAGGAGCCATGTATATATATATATATATGTATATATATATATGTATGTATATAAAATCTTCAAGTACATAGAGGTTCACTGCCTTCTATGGCAGAGGTGTCATTGGCTTCCATGTAGCCACTCTCTAGATGTACTGAATTCCCCAAATGAACCTCAGCACTGGCAGAATCTATGGATAATTTTCTGTAACCACATCCCCCCTGATGTTCTAGCCCCAGCCCATCTGAAAAGAATGGGTAAAGGATAGCCTGGAAAAGGAAGTTGTGGGAGGAGCCATGTATATATATATATATATGTATATATATATATGTATGTATATAAAATCTTCAAGTACATAGAGGTTCACTGCCTTCTATGGCAGAGGTGTCATTGGCTTCCATGTAGCCACTCTCTAGATGTACTGAATTCCCCAAATGAACCTCAGCACTCGAAGGAGGGATTGTTGGAGGAGTTTTTTGTCTGTATACAGTGTGGGGTGGGAAAGAATGCCTCTCTTCCCACTACCCAGCCAGAGACATTTACAGAGAGAGTAATTGCAGTCACAGTTATTGGAGTGCTCAAAAGTTAATTTTTAAGTATCTCTGTTGAATCTCTTTCTGTTCATGGAGAAAAAAAATAGCTGCATGGGTTTTTTTGTTTGTTTTCTTTTTTTTAATAAAAGGCTGTAATTTTAAAATGTTTATTTTGATTTACAGGCTATTTTCTGTAGTAGAGAATGCTCACAGTACAGCAGTTAATAATATTAAAATACCAAACAGATTAAAATGCGTAGTAGTATTTCCTTAACCGTTTTAGAATTTTTCTTTTCTGAAAATACTTTTCAATATGCTAAGAATTAACAAGGATGCTCAGAAATACTTAAAATTGCTTTTCAGATTGGTACAATCAACAGAAATTGTAGCACTGGATTATTTCACATGGAAAAGACTCCCAAAGAGGTGCTTTTCAATTGAACAAAGGTATCATTATCATGTGGGTAACCACTCAGTTATTGTAACTAGTCCTGTTTATTCTACATAATTCTCATCATGAGGACAAATAATCCATCAGCAAGCAAGCTGATTTCTGATTACCTTGTTGAAAGGCTGATGTGGTGTCTAACTGTGCCCATTGTATTTTTGCTTAGGATTTCCTGGACATAAAAATGTCTTCACATTCTCTGCAGCACATGCTCAATGAGTCTCACGCTTCCAGGAATTGCCAGGCCTACTGCACGTGTGTGAGCAGACAGTCTCTGCAAAGTGAGGAAGGACAGTGCCTGTGGGACGTGTTGGGATTAGTGCACGTGAATAGACCACCTGTGCTACTGACCCTTCCTGAAAAGTCAGAGTAACTGTGTATGAATTGTGCAGTAGTTTTTGAAAGCTTGCCAGAGAGATAAATTGTCCTAAAAGTCATCTGTGAAGTGCATATAGAATGAGGTTGATCCTACCTGGAGGTGCTGGACATGGTTATGATTTATAGGTAACCAGGCGGCCAAGCTGAAACACAGAAGTTACCAACTGATTCTCTGGATTTATCACAGATAAAATGGGATTGCAGGTGTTACGGTGCTTGTAACTCCCAAGTTCTTGTAGTGACACCTGTGAATAAATCTCTTAATGATGGGAATATCGACAAATAATATGGAGTAAAAACAAAGCAAGATCAGGAAATGGCTGCTGTCTGACAGTGGACTTTGTGTAGCTGGTGGGAATGCAGCTGCAGTAGCTTTACTCTAGTCAAGTAAAAAGTAGGTCAGGAAATGTGAATCAGGAGAGTAATATGGAGAATTTCAGAAAATGGCCTTCATAGTGTGTAAACATACATGAGGCTTAGTTTAGGCCTTCTGAGGTCCCACGTTTCTTCCAGAGTAATATAGGTAACGATTAATGCTTGGTACTTTCTAATGCTTCTGTGCTTTTGAGGATTAGACTGTTCAGTATTGAACAGAATAATTTTAGGAGGTACTGTAAAGGGAACAGCCTCATACATCTGTAAGTGATTTACCTGCTCTCCTTTCATGTACTGCCACAGATTGGTGGAACTGAAGGATGCTGGATATGAAAACTATCCCACCCCATTTTAACTGTGAGTTTGACATCAGTGCGTATCTGCTTTCCTGTGCTGTTTCTGTAGAAGTTCTGCATTATATAATATGAGGAGAAAACACCTCACAACAGCACATGTGAACGTAAGCTTACAAAAATTGCTAGGAGAGATTGAAAAAATTCCTGCAGAAGCAGCGGTGAAAGCCTGTGATGGTTTCTCCTGTTAGAGGTTGAGTAGGTTGAGAGGTTGTTTCTGTTACCCTAATAACTAATCTCAGCTTCCTCAAAAACAATGCAATTCAGAACTTAATAAAAAAACTATACATTTATCCAATTTTCTAGCCATATGTTAATGAGTATGTAGAAATTGGAACATAATTATTACTATTTTATTGGCTTGAAATAATTGTATTACAGTAGGGTGACTAAGTATTAGAGTGAGAATAGACTTAAATCTGCAGGTTTGACAGTTTGTTAAAATACAGTTTTCTAATGTAACAAAACATTGTGCTGACTGAAAGGGGAGATCGTCATCATAGTTTTCCATGCTGTAATGTTCAGTAAAGGCTTATGCACATTTTAAATTATCTCCTACACTAGTTTTACATCTCTCACACAGATAACTACTCACAGTTGCCCCTTTGCAATTTTTAAAAATTGACCATATTAGATATTTTAAACAGAAGTAGATAGATGTCTGTATCTTCTGTTTCAGAAGATTACATATACAGAACACTTTATTTCTATCTGTCCTGAGTACTAGACTTTATTTTATGGTAACCACTTGATAACATGCTATTCATCAAAGCATGTTTATATTCATGGCTTTTTACGTCACTGGCTATTCTAGACTCTCCTGGATTTTTCCTTTATACTGTATGTAAGTGTAAAATTAATTGGAATGCATGCCAAATTAAGATTTTGGTTTTAACTGTACTTTCTCCACTCATGAGCATGCTAATCTGAAAAGAACCAATAATCAACAGCACAGTTTTGGCCATCTCTTTGGTTTTCGTCACCTTGAAATCATTAATGAACTCTGTGTGTTTGACATCTGTGTGCAGAAGTCAATGAGCCAAGCAGTGAGCTTTTGTTCTGGTTTTGACATTAGTAATTAGTAGCAGAACACTGAAATTAGAAGTTAGAAAAGTATGAACATACTTAAATTTTGTGCCAGTAGTAACAGACTCATACAATAACAGTGAGAGGTCTGCCAGTTTTTCTGTGTTAAATAGATCTGACCCAAACTGTACATAATTATCTATGAAAACAACATATGATTTTATTCAGAATTTTGTGATCGCTACACAAGGAAAAATGTGACTGCTTATTGATATTAGATATGTTTTCTCTGTGAATAGAAACTTGCAAGGTTCTCCAAGAATTCAGATTGCATCTGAAAAATAAGTAATCACTACCGGTGATTACACCTGGTTTTATGAAACAGAATCAGTCATGAGGTTTTCATCTGGAACACCCAAATAGTTTTTGAGACATTTGCCTGAACTGTCCACGTAAACTAAGTAGCTTTCTATGTACTTGTACCTGAATATCAGGAATCTCAGCATATTATGAATAGCTGGATTCAAAGCATCAGTAAAACAGGAACCAAAATTTTATGAAATTTTGGATGAGAAGTCCTTAGAAATTTCACAGGATGTGTGATTTTATTTATTCAACCGAAGAATTTAGAGCAGTTTAGCTTGAGATAGAGATAACTTGTAGATGTTTATATAGTGTGAGGATAATTTTCTACTTGTTATATTAGAATTATAAACCCATTGCAATGCTGTTTATGTCTTTTCATCATCTGTGTATAAAAGAAATTTGTCTAGTAAAAGGATCTATAAGAATGAACAGTACTGGCTGTACATAATAGTTTCTGTACATAACATGACAGTTTCTGGCTGTTCCCTCTCACTGATTTCTGAGTTTTCTAAATCTATGAAACTTGAACTTTCTTAATGGGACTTTGGTTAATTACTTCTACTTTCCACTTGGTATGACTTGAATTCTCAATCTGTAAATTTTGTTTGTCTTTGCAGCATTTTCAAGCTTTGAGTGATGCATGCTGATCAATTGTAATTNAGAGACCAAACAACTCTGGTTATCCTGACCTTTGGAGAGCACATCAAAGTATTCTGTGCACCTGATGGCAGGTAACTGTTCACTCTGATTTAACTGGAATTCTGCTTTTGATGAATCAGTCAGTCTGGAGAGAATTGCTGTGTCTGAATTATGGTATTATAAACTACTAAGGCACTACTGTAATGTTTGGGCAATTGAAAGTCTGTTTTGTTTTCATAAACAGAATCACCCTGTCTGCACCTAGGAGGGTGTTGATCATGTCAGTGTTGGCTGTCATTTATACTTCAAAACCTTCCCCTTAATATTGAAGTGTCTGTGTTCAGGCAGTATGAAGTAAGCCCTACTATTCAAATAATTTTGTATAGGTATTTATATTATGGTCAGTAATTCAATAATTAATCCTTGTTGGTCAGAAAAGTAAGCATAAAAATATCCCCATTTCTGGAGTCTGTGAAAGTGAGGCAGCTGGGGATTCTTGACTTACCAAAAATCTAAGAGAGTCCACAAATTTGGAATTGGAACAGGAATTCCTGGCTCTCCCTCATGTTCTCAGGCAAGTAGATTGAATCTCACTGAGAAGTGTGCGAAAGCTGATAACATTATAGTCCAACTGATAACCCTCTGGGGATATGGAAAGCTCTGCCTTGAAGTTCACCAGATGTTTGGAAGTTTACATTGTATGTGAACTATGAAAAATTGTATCCTTAATACAAGCTTTCTGAGTTGTGTGGAATTATGTCATAGGTAGGAATTATGATGTAGGTATTTATACACAGAAAGACTAAGTTTAAAACTTTGGCAATGTTGTAATTTTCTATTAAATACTTTCTGATTTTCTAAAAAGATTTCAGGTAAGTTGGTAAGCACTACCTTATTATAGCATTTATTTTTTAATTTCCTTTTTAGATATGTTTTTTGTAGTTCATGGTTTTCATTAGAGTTCTCTGACTAGCTTATTAAGGTAAAATCTTTCAGCTTTTTTCTTATACCTTAAAGATTTAAATAAAGAACAGAGGAATGGGGTAGGCCTGGTCTTGCTGTAATAGTTTTTATTTTTCTGGAAGTGCTTTTGCTAGAACTNCTAACTGATATATTAAACACTTTATAAACTTGAGAGTTAAGCCTGGGCACAGCAAAAAGGAATAAAATTGCCATGAACTTCAAAAGGATCAGAATTCCTGCTTAAAATTTTACAGAACTGATAGAAAAATTATCTCTTTTGCCCTTAGCCTAGTAGGGAAATCTAAGTAAGCTTGAAATCTGCAAGAAGGCATTTACGCCTATCATTAGTATATAGTCCTCCATGTTTTCTGCTTAGTGTATACCTTATATCATGTCTAATGAAATATAGAAGGTGCCATAATTTTTAAACAATATTACTGAAATGTTACAGAGGTACAAAAAGTTATGATAAAATATTGGACCACTTTGTGATTGTATTTGTTTGTGATCAGTTGGTTAATTAATTTTATATGATAGGAGTTGAAGTAAAGAGATTTATCATAAAGTAAACAATTAAAAGTCATTAATAACTTAGATAAATAATGAAGTTCATGCAGTGAATTGTTGTTACCACGCTACGTTTGAAAAAACTTTTAGATGAGGATAATATAGTGCACTAAATTCCAAAGAGGCCAGTCATCTTGTTACCAATATGGCATGGGATAAAATTAATCCCTTTTTAACTGCAGTGTGAATATTCAAATGGCTTGTTTCATGAGCTAAGTATCTTATTAAATCACAGGAATTGCACAGCCAGAGAGAGGCGAGAAAGAGCCTGCCTGTGTGAGAGCAGGGCAGAGTGTTCATTATTAAACACTGGTTGCAGCTAAAATATGGTTGCCATATGGACCAGACTACATGTAATTTATGTAAACCACATTGGTAATAGTTTTTATCAAGTGGTGCTAAACACGAGCTAAATCCAGCATAACTGTTTATGTAGACTGTGTGTAGGTAAATTGTGGGTATTACTAGGGCTGGTCAGATATTTCAGGAAAATATTTCCTTCACTGTCCCCATTATATACTAGCACAACTCACATCTGCAGCAATGCCTGCTTTGAATAAGATGATTTTGGAGCTTAGACAGGAAGTGAAAGAAACTGATTTGTATTAAATCACTGATGGCACTGATCTAAAATATAAAATATCTGTTAAACCTTCTCTGCACAGGCACTCTCAAATGTTTTATTCTTCCTTTTGAAAAGGTGGAATAAGATTTTTGGTTAGAAGTAAAGACATGGTAAAAGTTATTTAATCAGAATTATAATGAGGTTGTGATCATAAAGAAAAACTGGAAGGGCTTTTCTGAGAGCAAGATATGTTTTTTTAAATAATCTAAATGGCAAGAAATTAGGAAAGTACAGAAGATGTTTATATATACTTTTGTTTTGGGAGAGAGTTTTGGGCAGTATATTGGAAACTTCTAACTTAGGGTAAAAACTGTGCAGTGTGGGATGGAAATAAATATTCCATTCTGAGGTGATTAAAAACTTCAGTATTAGCCCACATAATGTTTGTTATGTTCATTCTTTACTTGGAAAGAAGTAAACAGGATTAGTTTGCTGAGCAGGTAAGACTAATTTGAAGTCTGTTTTAAAAGGCAGTGAAACACTGATTAGATAACAGTATTTGATGGAATGAACTGCAAGCTCCTGGCCTCTGATTCTGCCTGTGCCATCTCTTTATGGACAAGTTTTTCAAAACCTATGCTTATTTTTCTTATTGTAGATTGTAATTCTTAAAAAGTTAAGCAAAAATTCTGTATTGGTAAAATTTTAAAATTAAGAAGAAAGCAAAACCATAACAAAATAATTTCTAGGAAAACTCAACCAGAAAGGACATGGAGTGAGCTGCTGAATAGTATTCCAGCTTTTAGGACAGACTTGTACCACAGGACCTCCAGAGGTTCCCTTAAATCTAAGTAAGTCTATGATTTAAATAAAAGCAAACAACCCCCTCAAAACAACCCAAACCAAACCACAA
>VZTT01017430.1:0-20959 GCA_013400855.1 Buphagus erythrorhynchus | reverse complement strand
TTTTTTTTTTTTTTGCCCTTCCCCGGCGGGGAAGCGAGCACGCCGGGAGCAGCCCCGGGCAGGGCGCAGAGGCTCGCAGCGCTCAGCAGCCATCCCCGGCCTGCCCCCAGCTCTGCCTCCCTCCCCTCGCTTGTTTTTCCTCTAAAAAGATGAAAGAAGGAATGTCCCTTTTCGCTGCTTCTTCTCCTTCTCCAGAGCTGCTGCCGCCGCCGCTGCTGGTTAATTGCACATTCAAGTGGAAAATTTTCGGGAGTCAGCAGAAACATTGTATCCAAAAAAGACAAAGTCGCAGTTACAGCAACACCGAGGAGATTGTCCCTGGAAAACTTCCTTTCGGTAGGAACCGCAGGGCTTTGCTTGTTGGTTTTTTTTTGTTTTTTTTTTTCCTTTTTTCATTTCTCGGCGAGGTTTTGAAGAGCTCCATCGCCCAGCTGTCCCCGGCGCTGGTGCGGAGGGCCGGTGGCAGCCTTTGTTCGCGGAGGAGCGCTTTCAAAGGAAGTACACTTCCAAGGGGGAGGGAAAACTTATACACTGCGCCTTTTGTACCCAAATTAAAACAAAGCGGGCCCCTCCACACAACCAAACAAAAACAGCCAGGCGAAATAAAGCGAGAGGAAGGGGGGAGAATATCGCTGTTTTCACCGAGGAAAAAAAAGTTCGCTCTCCTGCCTCTGTTGAGCACGGTCCTAGTCGTGATTTTTCTCCTCTTGAAATCTGTTTTAAGTTGAACGGTGTTACCAGTATAAAAATATTTATGAAACAATGAAATACCAGCCACCCACGTTTCTCAGGAGAGTTGTTAACTTATTAGAAACAAGTGCCTGCCTTTGATATGAAGAAATGAAAAGTGACCTCCAGAAGTGCTGGAAAGTTAGGGAGCAGTTCTGCCCTGCGCTCTCTGAATGTAAATGGCTCCCAGGATTTTTTAACTGTTCCTTTCTAGGCAGGAAAGGCCAGGGAACATCAGATTATACTGGTGTTTTCTGACTTACATTTCTTATAAACGCTGTTTTAAGCCGAAATGGCAGAGCCTCAGGGAGGAAAAGTACAATATGCAGCTGTATTCCTGTGTTAGCAGGAGCGTGTTTGCTTTCTCCTCGTGCTGATAAAGTTTGGAAATGCAATATTGCCAGTTAGCGGTTTCACAGAGCTGGGCAATGGCAAAGTTGGGAGCTGCATGGAGAGCGAGCTGCTCTGCCTCGCTGCATGCTCAGTTATTCTGCAGCACATCCAGTATGGAAATCTCTGTGGGAATGCCTCTCACAGGAAAATTCATGTAAATAACTAAGTGCTACCTGCAATTGAATGTGAAAACAAAAATTATTATAATTACATTAGGACTTAATTTAAAATTATGTAGGGTTCTTCTTACAACCCTAGGTTGGGAATGTGTGTCTGTAATGTATGATGTATTCAATCTCTATAAATAGTTGGGGAATACCATTACAGAATATTAGATTGTACTGATGGTAAGATGGTGCTATTAAAAATGACACAGATCTGGATATTAAATTACTTCTGGGGGTGGGAGGGAAGCTTGCATGTTTGTTTATATGTGAACATATATATTTTTATATACACACGCACACACGCTTCCTTTATTTGGGAACAGAAATACAGGAATTAATACAGTGGGTGTTCTTGAAACACAAAACTGAAAATTTTATATTTGGGTCATGTTCGGAAGTTGCAGGTTTTTAAAGCAAAACTTTTTGAAATCAATTTCATGAAGGGTAAACATTTTAGAGGTGCATTTATTTTTTCACCTTTGTGGTAAAACACGTCTCTTCACACCGCACTGGTGTTTAATTCGGTCACAAAGCGTTTTCTATACCAGTAGGGATAATTCTGCATTTTATCTGCTCCAGGTTTTTATCAGCTGACCAAACAGAAATTTTGGATGCAAAGGATTTCTTTCAATTTTTCTTCTTAGCAATCTAGAAATACCTTTGGAAAGCACTTTATCGCTGAACACGTTGGGTGTATTTCGAGCATCAATCCTGGAGTAAATATTATTGGCCTTTTCAGCCAGGAGAGTGGAACAACAGCTCTTGAGGCTCAAACTGTGGTTTTGTGTCCTCCACGTTTGTATTTCTTACTTGAGCGGGGTGCACAGGAGCGCTGAAGCAAAGGAAAAATGTTGATTTGACAGGAATCTTAGCAAAGACAGAGTGCGCTTAGAGGAGTTTTAATTAAACAGCTAGAAAAGAACAGCAGAAACTTAATTACGGAGTAGCCCTGGCCGTGAGTGCCCAGCTGAGCAGCGACAGCGTGCTGGGATGAGTGGGGATGATGTGTGAGCATGTGTGCAGTGTGTTTGGTGGCACTTGCAACCAGTGGGTTCTGTTGTTGTTGTTGCTGCTGGACGCTGCAGTGGTTTTGGGTATCGTTAAAGTGGTTTCTGGGCTTTGTTTGTCCATGCCTGAAAAAGTTAGGTTCAGTTGAGTCACATGCTGAGGGGAAAAAAAAAAACATTTCTTCCTTCTTTCTGTTTAAGCTTCCTTTGTGATAATATTGTAAGTGAACTTTTAAGGTATGGTACAGGCAATACAGGAATAAAAGCTTCTGGAGCTATAGAGAAATACTGGCATCTTTCATTTGGAAAAAAAAAAGGGAATAGTAAAAACATGCAGTCGTGTATCATGATACAGCTGTCAGTTTTCAGTCTGTAAAGCAGGATGGTTACACTGCTGGAAGAATTTCACCAGAAGTAATCTGATTTTACTAGAAGGTGCCTAAGACTGTTCCCAAAACATGGAGATTTACTGTACAGTTCTGGATGTGTGTGTCTGGGAGAAGGTTACCTTCAAACCTATTATGAGCACATGGTTTCTCACTGGATACACACCAAATATAAATATATATATATATACACACATCACTTATTCTAGCTGGTATTTCTTCATGTCATTAATACTAATCCCATACCCCTCCAGAGATGGTTTTAAAGCTGTCTTTCTGTAGTGATTCCATTTTATTTAAGAAGACAATGTTTGCTGGATCCAATCCTTGCTCAGGTTAAAGTGACCAGGATGACTCATAGGAATAAACATTTGCTGGATCAAATTCTAAGATATTTACAGCATATGCTTTATGTACATGGTTAGTGTGAGATTTGATGTCTAAAGAAGGACATCTTTGATTTAAAAGAATATTGATTTGACACACATACTTTTTCCAATTTGTGCTCGGGGCTTATGTTCTGCTTAACTTGTAATCTGCCTAAGACTTGAAGGCAAATTTCTATTAACAGCTGATCATTCATTCCATTCAGGCTCTTATTCGTAGCACATGCAAATATGAGGTGAGGGCTGACTTTTTAGAAATCTGGTCTGAATTCAGGTTAATTCCATCAACTTCATGCGGCCTGTTGCTGGATTACATTGGCTGTAATGAGGGTGCAAATTGGCCCTTTAAAAATGATTTTGAAGTCGCCAGCTCATCAGAGAGACCTACCTTTCCATGAGAGAAATAGTTCTTTTTTCTGGGATCCAAGCTTTAATTTCTGTTTAATTTTGCTGTGTTGCACTTTGCCGTGAGCAGGGATGTTTTATATTCCTAAACTTCAGTCCTTTACAGTCTGAAAAGTTATTTGAATCTCAACGAAATTTTAGAACTTTCAGGAGGTAAATCATCTCCCTGCAAGCAAGGGCTGTTATAGGGCTCATGGCAGTTTGTGCAAGTGCTGGATAATTTAAATTACATCCTGTGATATATGAACAGATTAATGATGTTATTAATTGTAAAGCAAACTGACTCTAAGCTGTGCTGAAGACACAGTTTCAGAAAAAAAAATCTCTGCAGTAAATTCCCACTTTATGACNACTTCATATCTGCTCCTCGGACCTGTCACATAACATTCAGCTAAGTGTTTTCTGATTTAATGCAAAAAACCTCTCGTTTTTGTGTGAAGTCCTGATCCCACTGCAATCACTGGGAGCTTCATCTTGTTATTGGTAAAGCTGAGACTTCTGTCTGTGTTGATGCAGATTCAGCAATATCTGAATATACTGGATCAGGTTATTAACGTTCCACCGGAATGATACGAATTTCAAAATACAGGGATTGAAGTCGAAATCAATCCTAACAGCTCCCTGGAGTGATTCTCCCCAGCAAGTCCCCAGGTCTCACCCATCCCGTGCTGCACGCCCTGGTGTGCTGGCTGGATGTTTGCTCACGATGGAAACCTGCAATGTGGCTCAAGGGTGTGCAGTTGGAAGCTGCAGGGCTCTGACCCCCTTTCCTGGTCCCTCCAGCCTGCTCCAGTCTGGCTCCTGTCCAGTCCCAGGTATCACCTACAACTCTGTGTTCTTTGTCTCCTGCTCCCTCTTTACGGGACCAGCGTGATTATTGCCCCTGCATCCTGCCGGACCTTTGCTTGGGTTTCTGGCTCTTAGGTTTTCCCAAAACTCTGGGGTCAGAGCTGGTCTGTGTGGCTGCAGGGGCACAGAATCCGAGTTTGTTTGCTGGCAGGTCGGGAGGCAGAATGTGAAACCTCCGTGTGCGGGGAGGGGGAAGGGAAGGAGAGTTTGGGATTATGTGTAAAACTATTAAAATGCTATTGACTGGGAATCTAAAACAATGACGAGTGCTGTTGTTTTTACAGATACATGAACTGAAAACTGCTGCTAATGATGGGAAATGTTAATTATGTGAGAACATATTGAACTTATATTCTCTGGCATGAACTTTTTTAAATGCATCAACTGTGCTGCCTTTTATGCGCACAGCTTTCTAATTATCATAATTCAGTACAGCTCTGGCTTTTGGAAAGAGTTCAAGTGCAATCTCAACTTAACATGAAAGGAGTTGTTTTTTTTTTTTTTTTAAACTGAGAATGTTCAAGAACAATTTGAAAAGATAATCTAAAAATGCTACATACTTAGCTGGGTATAAGTCAAAAAATAAATATGTTCCCGTAACAGCCTATCAAAGCAGAACAGATTATTAGAACAGAAAGTTATCTATTTTTCTCATTATGTCTTTCACACTCCTACAGAATACAGCTAAAAGCACATTTTCATAATTGAATATCATAGACAGACCTACTATATATTGATTGACAATAGTTTTTATTTTGTCAGTTTTGAAATGATTGAGCAGATCACTGTATTGTTATGAAAAGATTTTTTTTCTCCTCAAATAGTAAGATTTTTATAAATAAAGCAGGAAGACAACTTTCATAATACTTTTGGTATTAACGTGTTTCTGTAACATATTCAAGTCCCCTTGCAAATGCTCCTTTCTGGTCAGTTTTGCTTGTTTTTGTGGAGCTTGAGGGGGTTGTAAATATCAGGTCTTTCTAAAGCACTCAGAAGTGGCTTGGACAGAAGTTTAGTTTTTTGTTGTTAGTTTTGTTTTGGTTGTGTTGGTGTGTTTGGGTTGTTTTTTTTTTTTAAGAGGGAAAAGTAAATTTCATGTAACTCGCACTTGAATTGTCCTTTCAAAGATTTTTTTTTTTTTTGTATGTGATCAAATTGCTGGTTTCCACATCACACACTCCCCCCCATTTTTTTGTCTCTTCCGTTACTACAGTACACGCTACATTTCTGAAATGCAAAGAAAGCCCCAGTGAAACAAAATGACTTCATTTGAGCTGGCACTTAAGAGTAGAATTCACTTCCATAGTGCTGAAATAAAAGAAGCCAAGTGTTTTAAATAGCCACTCCCCTAGGCCAGAGTGTTTTTAGAAAAGCTCATTGTCTAGATTTGAGCTGTAGCAGTATGCCTGCCTCTGTTAAATCTCCTGATCCAGACAGCTCGATTTCTAAAGTCGACATCTGGTTTACTCTTTGTTCACCTGTTTAAAAAAAAATGCAAATAGGCGAGTGTGCCATTGCCCTAGAGCTCTGCAAAAAAAAAAAAAAAAAAAAAAAAAAAAAAAAATTAAAATGCTGTTGACAGTTTGTCAAATAGTGCTTCCAGTCTAAGACTGCAGTAGCCTATTGTTATGCCAGCAACAGGCAACAGAAGTTGTGGCACCATATGGCCAGTATATGCTTCAGATAAGCTATCTGTTAATTTAGCTTATCAGTAGTGTTTTGATATGCTTCGTGTTTGAATCGCCAACCAGTATGGCCTTGGGTACTTTTGGTGCCAAATTATTCCTTAACATTATAGACATCACAATTATTCCCTTGGTGGAATCTCTCACCATCCATTCACCTCGTGGTGCTGTGAACAGCGGTGCTTATTTTTGGAATTAGCTGGCATGCTTTATTTGTTTCTTTTTCTTTCTTTTTACGTGGTTTTCTTTCTGTTGGGAGATTATAATTCAGGAATGACATTTTGGTTTTGAGGGGAGAAAATGTCAGAACAGACTTTGGAAGAAAAGGTAAATTCATGGAGGTTTAGGGGATTAAAGGTTCTGTTATGTGTATCTCAATTTAAAAAAACATGGTGATCTGGGACAATAATTAATGAGAGAAAGGAAATCTGTCACCAATATCAGTGCATACTTTTTTTTTGTCCTAATGCTGGTTTACAGTTTAAAATAAAAAGGCAGAACTCTGTAAACAGTTTCATTTTCCATATCCCCGGCTTTACCTTCATTCTTTCAAGAAAATTACCCTTTAAAAACAGTCATGTCCCTATATCTGCTGTCAGCTAAAAAAAAAAAATTTTTTTTTTTCCCCCTTGCTTTTTCCCCGATCAACTTTAAGCTTTGGAGAAGACTGGAAGAGTCAAGTTCCTTCATCTTCCCCCCAGCCCTGCCTTTTTTAGGGAGTAATTATTTTGTTGGAGGAGCAGTTTCCAGCCATAAAGAGTGTCCCATTCAGAGCCTCGTGGTGTCCTCAGGGCTGGATGTGCCTGTGCTGCTCTCTGACCCCGCAGCACATTCCTGTCTCCTGCCCCACAGGCTCTGGCTGTTCCTGCAGGGCACCACAGCTGGACCCTGCTCCCTCCCTGGGGACACACAGGCTCCCTCTTGGGCAGCACCTGGTGAAGCTCTTTGGGTCCCTGTGGGTTTTTTCTGTCTCTCCCTTTGCAGTCCACCTCGCCAGGTCCTCCTTGCCCCGTGTCCTCTGCTGCTGCTCACAGATGTGGTGTCACTGGGGGGTCCCTTCCCTGCTGCTCCCAGCCCTGGATACTGGAAAGAAAGGGACTCTTGTGCTTGCCATGCCTTTCATGTCCAGATCCTTAATGATCCTAAAACGACTTAGATTCCCTCTCAAAGAAATTCACAGTCATCATCTGAATCTGCTTGCTGACACCACTTTGTTTAGCAATGAGGAGAGATCCAAAGAGAAGTAAATTTATTTCCTGTCCATTTGAAGCAATGTGACCAATTTGAGCAGTGGCCATTCTTTACCATTTGACTGAAGTCCAGCCAGATGAACTGCGTGGAAAAAGGCAGGACAAAGCTGACAAAGCACCCAGGGGCCAGCTGGGTGGCACTGAAGTGAGAGGTGATGCTCCCACCTTGCTGCTCTGCCTCAGCTGATATTGGCCCCTGCAGAACATGAGAAAGGCTCCCTGCCCTTGGCTTGGCATCTGGGGCTGCTAGAAGGCTTCTGGTTTCTCTGCAGGGACATGGGCTGTGTCTGTCTGTCCACTTCAAGCTGGTTTGGGGGTTGCCCCGTGGTAAATTCAGATTTAGAGTGCAGGTCCATGGTGTGACTCATGCAGTTTGGTGACAGTGGTGGCTTTTGGCTCGTGGCTCATTGCAGGTTAGACCTGTGATCTCTCATCCTGCTGTGATTAGGGGCAAGGTAAGCAAAGACCCGGGGCAAGGAGGGCTGTTGAGCCTTTCAGCTCTCTGAGGTATGCCTGCATCTTCCCTGTGAGTTATTCCTAAGTGCTTAACTGTGAGAGGCAATTCTCAGTTCACTGATGTATCTGGTTACCACCCATAATGAGCATGCCTGTCCTCGGATTGATGGCTCCCTTAAAACATAACAAATCTGTGTTTATTTAGTACAGTAAGACACATCTTTCATATGCTTGTGGGGGTTGTTTTGATTAAACTTCAGAGCCTGTGAAGTTTTAGTTTATTTGGTATCTCCTCGACTTGGCTTTACTGCTGTTCTATTGGTTTCTGCCACTGCTTTGTGAGAGGAGCTCCAAATAATGTGCATTTTGCTCATTAAATTGACTATTACTTATGCACAGTAATTTCTTGCTCTGCTTCTTGGCATATTTACTATATGCTTACTGAGCAGCTGTAGATAAGCAGTTGAAGGGGCACATTTGGAAGACAGTTTTAAATATGCAGCTTCCTATACAGATTCACTTTAGCCTCTAGCATCAGTAATAATTTTTGCTGGTGAAACAGTGACCCATAAATAACTTTATCATCCAGAATCTCTAAAAACAATATGAAGGAGTCCAAAGGATAGTAGAATTATTATAGTTCTTGGTTGCTTGGAAAATTAACTAATATTCTGGCTTCTGAGATTTTTGGAAACAAATTAAAGGACCCTTTTAAGGTAGCAAGCTGCTTTTAATGGTTCTTCTGTATTAAGGAGAGTACAGTATTGTAGGTTATTTATTTCTGGGCATGCAGTACAGGGTGAAGAGCCTGCAATTCAGCTCGCAATGCCTCTGTGCCCTGAGGTAAACTCTATTTCACAAAGGGAATTTTGATTATGGTCTACTGCTCTGTAGCATAGTGGAGGCTTCAAGAGGCAAGTGGTAAATGCTACCAAAGAAAAGCTGGATTGGAGCCACTGACGTCATCTAAGTAAATCTGCTGTAGGACTATAGCCATAAAATGACTGCCAGCCACGGAGCGCACTTTGGCCTTTTCTTGTCAAGTGTTTTAACTGCTGGTTTTTTCTTTGCTTTTCTTTTTTCTTTTCCTCTGAGCAAGATGCATTCTGTTTTCTTCTTTTTTTTTTTTTTTTTCCTCCTCCTGTGCTGGTTGTGCACAGGGTGAAATATAAAAATGCTAAGGTCCCCCTCCGTCCCCACCACCGAGGGTGAGTGGCTGCAGCTTGCAGTTCAAAAATTAAAAAGTAAACCAGTACTTTTCCATACATGAGCCTGGCAGAATTCAGCTCCCATCACCAGCTATTTTTTAGGTGCAGGAGCCTGGCAGTTCGAGTTACAGCATACTGATGAGATTTGTGTTGTGGGCAAAAAGGGTTTTGATGCTCTGGAAGGCGTGCTTTCCTCTGGAAGAACTCAGTGCATAAAAAGGCTGGGCTTGAATTCTGAATTAGCACCAAACTGCAGGGGTGTGTGTGTGTGAGAGCACTTAAAATCCAGTGTTAGTCATTGCTTTATGATTGACCTCGGCAGTTCCAGTCACTCCTGGAACAAAACTTTCCTGAGCGTTTGTTAGCAGCCAATTTTTGATGATACTTTCTGTCTGCAGCTAAAGAAACCAGCTGCATGACCAATGGCAGCTCTAGGATTCATTGATAAGGCTGTACCTGTACCTAAGGGTATCTCTAAAACTGCATTGAGATCCCAGCTGCTCTCCACTAGCACTGCAGCTCTGTCAGGACTGCAATCAAAGTAACTCAAGTTTTTGACAGTGGATTTATAACTCAATGTCAACATTCTCTTGAAATGAATTTCCAGGATGTTTAACACTTTCTTTTTTTTTCAAACAGAGCTCACTGTAAAACACATTAACAATTATTAGCCCGTTTGTCCCATGACAATATTTGTTTGCTTGATTTATGTACTTTTTTTTTTTTTTTTTTACTTTAAAATAAAAACTGAGCATCACTGTTTTTGAAGTTTGAGTCTTATGATCAGAAATATATTAAAACCAGTATCTTATCCATGAATCATTAGATGAGTCAGTTCCTGAAACCACTACAAGCCTCACAGCTCTTGGCTGGGGCTGAAAGCAGGAAATCCAGGCTTCAATAACTTCCTTTCCCAGTACTGGCTATAGCAGCGTTCGTGGTTAGTATATGCTGCTTTTGTAAGCAATAGGAAGATGTATGTCTGAGGAACAAAGGCACTCGAGTCAATTTGCTGAAACTGTTTATAATTTGTGGTCTTGATTTGAATGTCAGGATGCATTGGCATATACTGCGTTCTGTGCTGCAGAACATTTTCCAGCAGTCATATTCAGCATGTGAAATAAAGGGAACACATTATGGCACAGTTCTTGGACAAAACCCATCTAATCAGTTTTCCAGAAAACAGGAAGATATTTTTGTGGAATCGTCCAACTCCTGGAGACTAATGGGAGTGAGAACTGAGCACATAGGAGTAAATTTAAAATGTTTATTTAGCAGTTACTTTGTTTTATGCTTGTGCAACAAGCTATTTTTATTCTGTTTCAGCACTCCAAAAGGGCTTGAATAAAACCCAACCCCAGCTTGGAACTTATAAAATAAAAACACATGATTTGTTTTTCTGTCTCTTTTTTTTTTCCTTTTTTTTGCAGTGAAAACTGTTTGCCTCCTCATAATCAAGGACACATTGATTGTCTCTGTATCAGTGGAGCATTGTTGGCTGCAGGATCTGTCCTTTAAACTTGGAGTGCCTGTGTGCTCTGACATCTGTGCAAGGGGATGAACTATTTACCTTTTGGAGCTAATGGGGCCAGATTCAGGCTTGGTACAACGTTGATCTTAATGTGTTTACACCTGGAAAGTGGTCAACCCTTTATGCTTTTCTTAAAAATTATGAAAGATAACTTGGTGTCTTTGGTATCTATTTGGTTAATTTAACTCTAATTAATTAGCAGCACATAAAGGCTGAACTCACCTTCTTTAATTATTCTTTTTATTCTTCCCTGTGAAACATCATTTGTTTTTAACAAACCAGGAAGAATAAGAGCATTGAGATCAACAGATTAGTAGATACTACATTAAAAAAAAAAAAAAGAAAGCCTGCTTTTGACAGGGTTAGTTAAACTGTATGTGCAGTATTGGTTAAAAACAGAGCTTTTGATTTAAACAGGCAGAACTGGACTTTTGGTATGGCAGCATCCAAGCAAGCAGGATTTCTCTCAGATATTTAAAGGGATGCTAGTGAAGGTGCAGAGAACGTCTGAGGAAATCAAAGCAGTGTAACAGCTCCATGATTGCAGTTCTCTGGCACGGGAAGTCTGGAGTGATCTCCTCGTGCCCTGCTCCTGAGGGCAAGGTTTGATGTGAGCTGGGGAGTGAGTCAGCCTCAGCTCAGAGCCTGTGTGAGCTGCAGAGCAGAGTGCTGTGAGCAGGGCTGAGCTCCAGGAACCTGGGCTGCTCTGGCCTGTCCCACCCTTCCTCCTCTGCCACCTTCCAGCAAGGAGCATCTCTGCCTCTTGGGAAAAACGAGGTTCACTTTCCTGGTGGATTTTAAAAGGTTTAATAAAAGACAGTAAGAGACAAACAATAAAGCAAAAGGTTATAATGGCTGGGTGCTTGGCATTCAGCTAAGAGCACACCTGCTGCTTTGGGGACACCCCTTAAAATCATTAGCCCATTGCATATTCATAGAGCCATCATACATTTTCAAACTTTTCTACAAACTATTTTCCATATTTTAAGAACTGTTTTACAGTTCTTCTTGAGTCTGTTTTTTAGAGCATGTGTGTTTCTTGGCTGTGGTTTTAATTAATTTTTTTATCAGTCTTTATTTGGGCTGTGGTCTTCAATTTTTGCAGATGGTACTGGTGTATCAGTAGCAGGTGTCTTTATTGGGTGTTATTCAACCAAGCAGGTAGTTCACTTATTACAATGACACTTTATCAGCCTATGTTAGTCCTAAAGAAAAACTATACATTAAAAACCATTTCAACACCACACAGAGTATCCACCCTAATATTTGTGAAAAGCCAATACTATAATATGTATTTATAACACTCTGGAAGATGCTGGCATCCCTGCAGGAGCAGCCTGGTGAGGCATGCACCACCCCTTCCTCTCCCTGGGCTGCTTCAGGTGGTGTTTGAGTCCCAGCTGCAGTGCTGGAGCCCCAGCTGTGCAGGAGCCTCCCTCAGGTGTGTCCCCTGTGCCAGATGTGGCACTCCAGGGATTGCAGTGCTGGCCATCACGCTGCCTGTTGTGGATTTCACTTGCTGCATTGTAATTAACTCCTTGTAATAACAATAATTATAATAATTAACTTACTACAATAACAAGGATGTTCTTCCCGCTGCTTCTGCTTGCTGGTTTTGGGACAGAAATCTCACTTCTTTCCTGTTTTCTGTTCAAGGGAAACCGTAAGGACTTGAGCAGTGGAGAACAGCAATGGCTTTTCACAGCATTAAAGCAAAAGTAAAAAGCGTTGTTCCTGTTTGTGATCATAAGAAGTGCAATTTTCTATTAATTAATGTTAAACAACAGATTGTGCAAGAACAAAGGGAAAAGCCTTCAAGTGGAATAAGCATCTAAAGTTTAGAAACAGGTTATAGTTGTGCTTGATTTAATTTTTTCCCCTTGCAAAGAAATGTAAATGATTTAATATTGCTTTTCTAGTTGAACAGTCCCGAATTTGGGAATTGTAATGTGTAAGATCTGGAGATACATTTTGATCAAGTTGGTACACTTTAAATGTGTATGAACTGAACATCTTTGTGTTGCTATTGATCAGAGAGATGTCCTGTCGCTCTAATGTGGATTTTGGTTTTGGATTAGAAGCCTGGGGCTTTGAATTGCTTGCTGTCTGTAGACCAAGTCATCAGTGGCTAGTGATTGATTCATTAATTAAAATCAATTTAAATGGATTTGTAAGCCTCATGTAACAGATTATCTTATTAACAGCATGAGAAAGGCACTGTGATCTGCAAGGAATGTGTCGCTTTAGACAAAATATAGCACGATTTTATGGGAGAATTTAATGAATTGCTGCTGCTGTAAGTGATCTATGCAAATGGAAGAGCCTGGCTTAAATCCTACATGGAACAGACTCTTCCTATTGAACGTGTTTTATTTTTTTAAACCTCCAAAACACTTGACTTTATTTGTGTGTGTGTATATTTCTGTACATATTCATGGTCACAGTGACACGTTAAGTATTGTCAAGTTTCTGATATATTCTGATCCTGGATATTTTTTTTTTTTTTTCTGTTAACATCTCCCTTACCTCATTTAAAAATATTCTAAGCTACTGGGAACAAAATGACAGAAAGAACACGTAATACTGTTTAATCCATGCTCTGCCTGCTCAGCAATGAGACACTTTGGACAGCTGGAGGGGCCAGGCGGGCAGAGGGGACTTCTGGCAGGAGTGAAAGTGTTGAAGAGGTGGCAATAAAAGCTTTCCTGGCTGGGAGAGGGCAGGCCTGTCTGTCATCTTTGCACTCATTCCGTAACTTATTTTTTACATCAGGCTGTACAGCAAGTCGTTGCAGGCACCTCTCTGTGTATTAATATGCTCTGTGATCAGGCCTCAAGAATAACTAAGCCAAGGTGTTAGCAAAATCAATGGGAATTCTGGATTTAGTTTCAAACAGAGCAGAGTTGTTGCCTCTAAATCATAGCCTTGCCTTTTCAGTAATCTCAATATCATGTGTGCTCCATTCTGGTTTGCAACCCAGACTCCTTCAGGAAAGGAGATTTTTAATTGTGGGTGATACACTGCAGCATCACTTTGCACCTTCCTTCCCTAGCTTGTGCTCTCTGAGAATTTGTGATTAGGGAGCAAAGTGAATTAAATTATGAGATCACTTTTCCATTACAATGAAGCTAGTTTCACTTCATTTCCTCTGCTGCATTGAAGAGATGGAAGAATCTATTATATCAACTGAAAAATTTTAATGAACTTCTTGGGGAAAAAAAAAACCCTCACAACAAAATCCCAACCATCACAGAGGCCTGAATTGCCTTGCAGATATCATCCATTCCATGTGTAGGCGATCCTTCAAAGCTAAGCATTGTTGATGAGCTTTGTTTGCACAGTAATCTTGCTGTCATGGGCAGCAGAGATTACAAATCTTTAACCAAAAAAGATGTGAAACTGGGTTGATGTGGTAAACCCAGCTGCAACTGCATTTTGGTGAAATTAAATGCATTGCCTGAGATGTGAGGAATTTGTCACGGGGGGAAGCATTTTTCATTTTGCTTGTGGGAAATCAAACCAGGTGATTGGGAGATGCAAATTCAGTAAGATGTCACACTCCCATTAAAACACTGCACCAAGTCTTGGCAGTGACCTCCAGTTTGCTCCGTGGTTACCTCTTGGTACTCTTTGGTTTTGACTTTAGGGGATGGGTGTTTTGCCTCACCATGCAGGTGTTGCCAGCCTGCTGCCCATCAATCACCCCAGTGGGAAATCTGGATAACACCTTGGAGGTGCACAAGGATGGTGCCAACTACAAAAACAGCAGCTCTTGCATATGTACACCTTCAGCAAAGCCCAGGACACCTCCTGCAGCATCCCTTCCCTCCCTGAGCCTGCAGCAGGTGCAGATGTGTGTGTGGAGGGCTGTGGCTCTGTCCTGCTTTCTGTCTCCAGCCTGGGAACTTGGAAGCTGGCGTTGGAATTCTGGGCGTGACGAGTTATTTCATCCTGGACACAGCCCTCGAAACCAGGGAGAAAGTCTCCTTGCCGTGGCTTCCATTGGCATGCCAGTTTGAAATTAGAGTAGTCATGCAACAATTATTTATTCTGTGAACCCTTTGGTTTGGAAAGGAGCAAGGAGACTCTTGAACTTAGAAGCAATGTGCTGAGTTGCAGCATTTTCTTCGAAGAGAGTAAGGCAGGTGTGCTGCTCCTGGCTGGGATGGAATTAATTTTCTTTATTGTATTTTTGTGTTTTGGATTTGTCAGCTGAAGTTAAGCCACAGCAGCATGACATAACCAGGCTGTAGCCCCCTCAAAGCAGCAAACTGGCACAGAGGTAACTCCAGTGGGGCAAACTTGAGTCAGGTGTGCAAGTGTAGTCCTTTCCTTCTGCTGCTTCACCCTACACATCCAATCCCTCTGCTGTAGGACCACAATTTCCATTAATTGACTTTCTTCAATTGAATTTCTACCGTAGAGTTCTGGCTAACAGGAAGAAGACCTTGGTGAATAGCTTTTAAATAGCACGCTGCATAACCCTGCCATTATGACTTCGGGGAATATTTTCCATTCCGCTTTTGTCTATAACGTGAATCTTGGTAACATTTGTCTTGTATTAAGGCTGCAAATATTTTTTTTTTTTGTGTGTGTATGTATGTTGCAAACCTCGTGAAATGGTTTTTATTCTCGCAAATTATAAATAGTTCAGTTGGCTCAACTATCCTTTTTGTAAGCACATGATTTTTTTGTAATAAGACATAGTTCTGGGGCAGTGTTGTACGGCTTCAATTGAGTTGTACAGTAATAAAATTTCCATGGTGTTCTGTGAAGGTCACTGGTATGCAATTAATTGCTGGACCCATGACAGCTGCTGAGTAGGAAGTGTTGCTGCCCTAGACACTAAATATAATAATTAAGCTCAGGGGTTAGTATTAAAAGCATGGAAGAGACATGATTCTCATGAACGTGGAATTTGTGCTGATATTTGTTTTAACAACTCAATTTGTATCTTGCATATTTGAGGGAAGTGTCTGTTCTGAAGCTTGGAAGATGGGACCCAAATTAAGAGGGCTGTGTACTGAAATTATTGCAGAATTTTTGGTGCATGGTAAGCCAGTCTTAGCCAGGAAAGTTTCTGGCTATCAGTGTATTCAGAGGAGAGAGCTGTGTGCCTTTGAAGGCTTCCAGAGGGACCCCCACCCTCTGTGCCTGAATGAAGGTGATGTAGTAATTTACCTGGGAGAGGGTAAAGCTGTCATTAGGTGTGGGGATTCAGGTGAGGATTTGAACATCTCAATCTTTGGAGTGCCCAGTGTGCTATTTTGGCACTAAAAACAACCTAGGAACCACTACCCCAGGTTATCTCTGAATGTTTTACACTGTGGCTGCCCTTTGCTGCCCTACTGGAAATATCACTAGGCAAAGAAGGGGAAAGCTTTGCTGGGTAAGGAAGGATGTATATTTGAAAACTTCCTAATTTGACTGCATCTGCAAATCCTTTGGTTTTTTGGGCTCAGCAAAGTATTTTCTGTTTTACTTCAGAATATTTAGAAAAACTATGTGGAACAGTCAAAATGCTAATGTTTATTTTGCCTGTTTTTACAACGCAGTCCTGTGAATGCAGCCTGCCAGATCCCATTGTATTGAGCTGTGCTGCCATGCCATGAGGCTCACTTGGGGAACTGGAGAGCATTTTAAATAAGCTGTGGTGCACTGCGGCGTGTGAAACTCCCGTGGCACGCGTGCCATGGTGTGATGCAAACAAGGCATAACTGCCACGAGCACAGACTGAATGTTCTGCTGGAATGGGCCAGACTGAGCACAAAATGTCACAACTGTGAAGGCTGGGGGAAATCTTGCCTCCAGAGAAGTCAAAGCCATAAATGCATGGAGTCTCCTCCGCTTGCATTTACACCTTTATTCATAAAGTCTTCTGTAGAAGACTTTACTCACTGGCAAACAGAGTGAAAAAAATTAAGGAAAAATCTAGTCTGTTCAATATCTCTCCCCAAAGTTGATAAAGTAGACTTACTTGAACTCATACCCCTCTTTAGACAAACTGCAAAAGATAATTGCTCTTGTTTCTCCTCTGATTTTGAATGTGCACGTTTTATGGGAGGCTCAGTTGGTACTAATATAAAAAGGCCAGTTTGCCTTGGCTTAGTCCATCTTTGCAAGAGCCATGACTTGGAAATTGGAGAATGGTTCCCTGTGGAATGCTGCTGCTGTTGAAGGCATTGAAATGTGCTGTGAGTCCCTGTGGCTGAGTGCTGTGGGAAATAGTGAATTAATGTTTCAGCAGAGGGTGTTCATGGATACTTCAATGAAAGAAAAACTTTTAAAGTGGTGCTTTAGAGGATTTACCATTCCCCTTGTGGGAAAACCTTCAGTGAAGAAAATTGCTGTAGATTCAAAATGAATAGAAAGCTATAAATAGTTTGCAACATCTATCTATATATCTCTGTTTATCTATCTATCTATCTATCTATCTATCTATCTATCTATCTCATATACCAATTTTGACCAACCCTTAAAATCATTGGATTAGAGCTCTTCTACTCTGGTGATTTTTAACATGCCTGGAGTTTTTTTTTTTACTGCCTCTGGGAAGGAGGGTGATCATGTGATTAAGGCACAAGTCAGGGAACAGAGATTTGCATTTGGTTTCTGGGGCAGAGTTGAGGGAGGAAGCTGGGAGAAGTAATCATAGCTCAGATTACTGGTGTAGGGACAGTTGGGAAAATCAGAGAAAAATCCATCCTGTTGCTTTGAGGGGGCAAGTTAGTATTTGCAAAGTCTTTTTACATACCTATGTGGAAAGTGCTGTCAGTGTAAGTGATTGTCTCCAAGACAGATTTCTCTGCTTCTTTACTTTACCCAATTTTCCGTAATTGGCTTGGAGTGGTGAGATTGAGTGTAATTAAGTCTCATAATTAATTAATATGAGAAAGCCTATGCAAAAGCAGAGTAAGTATTTCAGATTCCATGATTTGTTCCCTTCTGTGAAATTGGAGTAATAATACCTTGTTACTTAATGCTCTAAGCAATAATTGGGTAACAGTTATAAATGCTTTATTATGAGAATGTATGTGAAGAACCATTTTTAGGTGCACAGGCCTGGAGCCTTGCAGAAATAACAAAATAACATACTGACACTGGTGTGTCCCAGGACCAGAAGATATATCAAGTTCATATTTAAGGCTGCTCAAAGAATGACCAGAGCTTTTTTGAAGTTTTTTTTTTTCCCCTGAGAACTTGTCTTTTTTTTTTTTTTCCCTTTTAAATTAAAATAATTGCTGAAAAATCCTTGGTTAGAGGTGTAACAACAGTGATTTAGACTTCCCACTACAGTAAGTCACCAAACAGGCCAAACAATCATATACATAATTTAGGACATAAAATCTCAGAGAATGTTTTATGATGCACTGTTATTAGACTGCTTTCATCATATGCAGTGATTCCAGACCCATGAGAAGAAGGCAACTTAGAGAGCCCTAGATCCCTTCTGAGAATGACCCACAGCAGCAGCTTTTCCTTTTTCTTTTGAGTTTGTAGAATTATTTCCATGTGTTGACCTGAGAATTTGCTCCACTGCTCAGACACTGAATGTGAACCAAGGGCTGCTTGCAGAAGTGTGTCCAGCAGCCTGTGTGCAGCAAAACCCACTTGTGCTGCCTGTTTGGCAGACTTGTCCACAGGTTAGCAGAGTGAGGAGAAAGGCAAAATCAGCTGCCCAGGTGGGACTGGGGAAGCCAGGCAGAGGTCAGGGGGTCTGTGCTGGCTGGTGCATTGCTGGGAGTAAAACTTGGACTGGGGATGGGCTCCTGAAAAGGTACAAAAAAAGCCATGACACTTGGCCAGGACAGTCAGAGCTGGACTTTTCAGTGAAGCTGCAGATGATGTGGTCACTGGGCCAGGAATAGGCATAGCTATAGCTATTTGTACAGCTAGGAATAGCTGTACAAAGCCATGCCCACACTTCTATCAGCTCCTTAGCTTTACTGCTCCAGCTGTGCAAAACTGAGGAAGTGCAGGGGACTGCAGAGCAGGAGGGACAAGCTTTAGGTAATTATCCTTCCAATTGCACAGCAAAGGGTGTTTGTGGGCAGCATGAGGCCAGGCCATCAGCACAGGGGGAGGACCTGGGTAAGGAGCTTGCTTCAAGCTGTCTCTCCTGCCTGTGGCTCCTGGAGGTGTTCCCTGAGGGATCTCTCCTGGCACTGCTCAGACAGAGGTGCAGCTCTGCTCTTGGCAGCTCCCAGCACTGTGCTGGGACTCACACCCCACTGGGATATCCTCCATGGATATCCATGGGATATCCATGTGCCTGACCTCAAAAGGCAGCCTCCAGGACAGGCTGACTGTGGGCAGATAGGATGGGAGCTTTGGGATGTGCCTCCTGTGGATGTAGCACGGCTGAAATTGAAGTGGTATAAACGCAAGTTTTGGAAATTCATAATCTTGTACGATAAGGTTTGGCAGAGAAATGCATGGTTCTCTTTAATTGTTAGCTACATCCTTTTCCTGTGAGAGCTCAGGAGAATGTTTTCATAGTTAGCATGTTTCCTCTCCTCAGTGCAGCCCATCTGCCAACCTGACCCTCCCAAGGAAAGCGAGCTGGCTGGGATTGTCAGGCAGATGAAGGCAGGGAGTGCCATCAGGAAAAGAGCAGGCGAGTTTAAAGCCTAGCCCTTTGGCTGGGTGTGATGCAGAAGGTGAGAGTCAAAGGCCATCTGTGTGTGTGCCCAGCACTGAAACAGACGTCAGATAAATACACTGTCCCTTTTGTAAACTTCTTCAGAGAACTTCAGAGCGAGCTCTTGTTTACAATGGAGCGGCAGCAGCTGCTGCAGGGCTCAATCTGCAAGTGAATTGCCAGAGTAGATGAACCTCTTGCTGTGCCCCTCATAAAACTGCCCTGAAAGAAAGTCATATTTATCTCAAAAGTGGCAGCCTTTGGCTGGGTGCCCCGGTAACTTTTTGCCAAGCAAACCTAAAGTGCAAGTGTGTCCCCCTGACTCTGCTGGGTTTGGGTTCTCCTAACCTCCTTTGGAGAGAGGCTGGAAGAAAGGAGGGCTGGGGACACAGGATTACACACAGCTCTTTTACATGTCCCTGGCACAATTCCACTGCCCCACATGAAAGTGCTTTTTAAAATCACAGCGAAGCTTGAAATATATTTAATAATTAAATTAGGATTGTTCCTATTCAGTTTTGGCTTTGCTGAGTTTGAGGCAGGAGTCAAATAACTACTGCAGACAGAAGAAAAACAAATGCTTGGCACTTATCCCTACAAGGCTGAAAGTGAGTCAGTATCTACGAAGGCTTCTCAATGGAAAATGAGAAAATAATCTTAATAAAAAATTCAAATTATTCAGAGGATCTGCTTGTAAATTATGCCCATAAATACAGTAGTTGCCACAATGAGAAACTTCTCTAACATTTTTGGCAGACATTAACTTGAAAATAAAGACTGAGAGATAATTATTATTATTATTATTATTATTATTATTATTATTATTATTACTACTACTACTGTCATTTTGGTTTGTGCTGCATTAGCATTAAGAGGCCCAAATGAGCATCCAAAATCCACTGTTCCAGACTCTGCTGTGCTGCAAAAAGATACTCTCAGCTCAGGAAAACTTAATTTTTAAAGACCAAGACTAGGGTCAAGATAGGATCTCAGGCAAGGGAGTTTAGGTGTCTTGCTCAAAGCCCCACGGGAACTTGTGGCAAAGTCAGGATTTAATCCTGATCTGCTAAATTCCAGCCCAGCCTTCTAACCAAAAGCTGCATCCCTGCTATAAGCCTTTCAAATTCCTTAACAGGATGAGGCTTTACACTGCTGTAACATCAGGACAAGGTATTGACATCTTCTTAGGAAGGTTATACCAGACTCCAATTAAATAGATCTTCAGGAGGAGGTCATCAGGACACTTTATCATATTTTTCCCCCTCTTTTCCTTCCCCTCCCCCACTTTTTTTTTTTCCTTTTTAAAGGAAAAACCTAATGTCCACTAGTTTACTTTTATTTTTTTTCCTGGGAGACTACACCTCCTGATCACAACTTGTCACACACTGTGGTGTGTGGAAGTGCAGCATCCAGAACCAAAAGAGGAAATGTGCTGATTTTGGCAGGTGACCAGAATGACCTCATTTCTTTGCTATTGGAAGTTTGTGCACTTTTCTGGCAGGCAGCACAGTCAAAAATATGATTGCCTAGCTCTTAGCATGTCTTCATTGAAGAAAATGCTTGCCAGACAGTTAAATGCTTTGTCCAAATCCCTGCTAGTAGCAGAATGTACCTGACAGGCAGGGGCAGCTGGGCAGCCTGGCTGGATGGGATAGTTGGATTTGGGGGGCAGAGGAGATGGGATGGTTGGAATTGGGGGGGGAGAGGAGATGGGATGGTTGGATTTGGGGGACAGAGGAGATGGGATGAGCTCTGGGGCTGGGCTCTGGTGCTTGCAGGGCTCTGCAGGTGCCCTAAAAGAGAGGAGCAGAGATGGGACACCTGTGACCTCGCACCTGGGGCTCCTGTGCCATCCATCCCCTGCCT
>VZTT01017420.1:0-18533 GCA_013400855.1 Buphagus erythrorhynchus | reverse complement strand
GGGCAGGGTCAGTCCTGATGCTCCAAAAGGATGTGCTGAAGTGGGTAGGAGATGCAGGAGAGCGTCTGACCAGGGAAGCCTCGGGGATCCCACACCCAGGGAGGGCAGCTCCCACCTCGGCGTGGCAGAGACGCGAGAGTGTCGACCGTCCTCTCCCCCGGTGGACGAATGAGCGGTGCACAAGCGAGCGGCAGAGCACAAGCCCCTCGCCTCAGCTCTTCTTTTCCGGTGTTGCCCCTCTCCTCCCCCCTTCGAGAGAAAACTGTTAACTGAGCTTATGGGTGTAGACCCAAATACTTAGCATAACAATGGGAAAAATTCCACAGAAAGAAAAGGGAAAATTCAACCCCCAACAGCTGGACACAGTAAATAATTTTCTCTCTTATTTTGGGCTAAAAACTTCCCAGTTGCTTAACTGAAAATTGCTGTGACTTAGAGAAATGTGTCCCAAGGCCCCTCTATTTTTTGTCTGTCCATAATTAATCACTGGAAGAGCCTTTCCCTAATAAATGCCGTTGGCCAGTTTGCTTTTAGTAGGTCCATGCTAGATGCTGATCTGTTTCCTCTGCTTGCATCTGGCATGAGTCTGGTGAAGAAGTGGAGTGACTTGGAATTTATAGTTGTGTGAACGAGAGCAGAGGCAAGCATGTGAAGCCCTCTCAGATCTTTAGCATCTGGAGAACATAATTTACTAAAACACCCAAACATCCAGTAATAACTGCTCTGACATCCTGGTCATGACATTATTTCTAGCTGGTAGACTGGGTAAGGGTGGTAAAAGAACAAAAGCAACGGGGTGGGGGAGGGGGGGGTGTAAAAGAAGCAATGAACAATGTGCATTTCATATGCTCATGGAAATGGACAGGATACACTCTTCATGCTGGGTTTTCCCTGCTCCTGGCCTTTGGGATTCAGTGGAATTACTCCTGATTTACACCCATTTGAGTGGAACAGGTTCACACTCCTTTTCTTCAGCAAAACAAAAATTTGTTACTTGGAAAGAAAAACAGGATTCTTAAAATTTGACCCAGAGCTTAGCATAAATTCTCAGAAATGCAAGAATTTGTGTTTCTTTAGTTTGGAAACAAAGAAGGAGCCCTTGGAGGGAGTGTGTGGATTAATGCCACAGGAATGGCAGAGGGTCAGTTCCTGTAGTGATGTAACTGAGGATTCCTCCTGCCACAGCACAGCAGCTCCATGTGCATCCCATGGGAACGTGGAGGAGTAGGATGTTCTAACATGAGAGAGTTGAGCTTTGGGAATGCTGACAGCAGCTTCTCTGCTGGCTCAGGGCCCTCAGGCAGAGCAGGACGTTGATCAAAACAAGCCCAACTGCCCAGAAGGAATCAAGATCCAGTCCTGAGCTGGAGGTAGCTGGGGGTCTGCAGTGCAGGCATATGCTAACAATTATTTCCAAAATCACTCTGAGTGCCAAGAGGGAATTGAGGTCAGATGTTCAACTGGTGTAAATTGGTGTGGCCCTCCTGGGTCCTACCTCTGATCCAGGTTTTTTACCCCTCTCCAGACCTCATATTCCTGTAGCACCCATGAAGAAACTCCAGATTCTTTGATAATGGATGATTTTGTCTTCTCTTCCTCTTGAAACGCACTAGCGCTGTTTTGAAATGGTGATTTAGCCCCTGGGGAGCCACAGAGCTCCCTGACTCTGGAGAAGGAGAAGGCAGAGCAGCTTCCCTCTGGGAAAGGAGAGGAGCCCATCCCCGTGCACTGAGCACAGTCTGTTAAACTCCACATGAACTCCGGGGCCCAGCCACAGTCCAAGGTATTCATGGAGTGAATGTCTTCCTGTAAAGGATGTGGAAGGATGGTGCAACCACTGTAGAGCCCCGACCCTCCCTCACATTCTCCCACCTTTCATACACACAGTTTCATGATTATTTCACTTATCTGGGACTGGAATAGCAGGGACAGATCCTGGTTGCCTCTCTGTTCTGCAAGGAAAGGGCAGGAGAAAGGCTTTCACCCTCCCTCCCATGCCCTGGGAAAAGCCCAAATCCTGCCAGGAGAATACCAGCTTTTCCACTACAGCTGAAACGGGACCTGCGCTGTCCAGCCAGGCAGAATGTTTCAGGGGACACACAGATGGCTTACAGAGCCCTAGCATTTAATGCCAGAGCCAAGAACATTGCTGTGGGTTCTGAAGGTGCTGAATGCCAAGTGACCAACAGCTGCCCTGGCAGGAAAAACCTTTTTGCCTAATGTCCTTGAAAGAGAGCCTGGCTCCACAGTTTTCATCTCCCTCATCCCATTTTGTGAGGTTAGGCCATCTTGGGCTCAACTTTGAAAAAATCTGAAAATCCTCCAAAACTTCCTTTTTAAACAAAGCATCTTGACCTTGAAGACTTGTCTCTCTCTGCCAGGCAAGTCATCAACTTCCAGTCTAATACACCAGAGAGAATATTGTGAAATGACTGTGCATGAAGAGGCATTGGAGTAAAGGTGATTTGGGGCTATTTGCTTGGCCAAGAAATGGAACAAGCTACAGCTTTTACTCATGGCCATATTGCAGAGATCAGATTGGAAAAAACCAAAGTGCCTGTAATTCACCTAAAGTCTGCCTTCAAACCCATCTTGTGCACCTCCGTTGCCAGATGACATCATGTTTCTGAGGGAGAAACAATTTAAAATATAGAGATGCAAATTATTGGTTCAAATAACTTCCTTAAAACAGCAAAAATTACAGACCGAGGCTTTGGAAAACTGATTTGAAAGTATCTATTATTTCATATCTGAAGTCAAATGGCCCAAACTGTAAAAGTTTAAGTAGTCTTTCAGTGGTTGCTTTACAGTGATTGGGAACTTAAAAGACAGTGTGACAAAAGCTGTACTGAAAACAGAGGTTCTGAATTTGAAGTGTTTTAAGCAGGTTAACACTGCTTAACATAACACTGCTGTACATAAAATGGTATGAAAAAATCCAGCATTTGTTATAACTTTCCACTACTACTAATAAAACTGTCACCTCTAAATATATCAAGGGGGTTTCTACCACCACACAAGTTTCTGGGAAAGTGAGCCAGAGGAATTGTGTAGGAAGAGTCCTCTCTGGAGGAGAGTCAAACTCAGCTTGTGTGAGTTTAGTCTGTCTGAAGGCAATGATGGCTCCAACCACAGATGATTTCCTTATCAATGTGTGTAAAATCCCATAATTCCTGTAACAAGGCTCTTTATGGAGCTTGGGATTTATCTTTTCTTAAATATTTGTGATGTGAAACTTCAAAAAAATCTATTAGTAAGGAAACAAATGAAAAAAAAAAAAGAAAGAGCAACCTCCTAGATGTCTGTCTGTAACCACAACAACAAAAAGAATTAAGAACAGGCAAGTGAAAGTCTCGCACTTAAGATTTCCCAAATAATTTTTAAGGTTTGTAACTCAGTTTGTGCAGTCCTTTGGAGGAAGATGCTGCTCTTTAATCAGCAGGTTTGCAGCTGATTTTGGAGGTGTCTGTGTTACATTCCAAGGTTAACAATCCCTTCAGCTGGGAGAAGTCCCTGCCACTCCAAAGCTGCCAGGCCTTCGTTTCAGGGGGGCTGGAAGCTAATCAAGGATTGCTGTGTTGAGATTCCTGTGTAGAGGAAAGGCTGGCAGAGCAGTAGCTGGCTGAGCTGGGGACCCCACTGACCTGTTTGTCTCGCCTGGTCTCTGAAATCTATCCCTCTTCTTTATTCTCAAGGCTGGCTTGGGCTGCAGAAGGACCAGATGACCCGAGGGTCCTTCCAACTTACATTATTCACTAATTCCACGTAATGAGCTGGAATCGTTCCAAAACCTGGATGGGAAAGGTGTGGGCAGGCTCCTGTTGGAATCTCAACCCCCTACTGAAAGCTATGCACAAGTCCTTAGAGGCCACCCACCCCTCCAGGCCCTCCCAGGCTGCCAGAGCTCAGGGACCTGTTGCTGCCTGTTGGGGCTCCTGAGCTGTGCAGCTGGTGTGAATTACAGAACAATGTCAGAGCTGTTTTGTCTGAGTCCTGGATTTTAGTGCTGAGATCTTAGGTGATGCTAGAGGTCCTTGGAAGGATGAGATCCAGAGGATTCCCCCTTGCACCATTTTGGGTAGAGCTATGTAGACACAGGCACCAGAGGAGGCTCTTGGTCCTTATAGCAGAGCTGCAGCTTCTTCAGGAGGTGGCAGATCCCAGTGTCCGTAAAATAGGATGAGAAAATGCAGCATTTATAAGCAGAACCAGTAATGTTATTTCATAGCCCATAATTGGAGAGATGTCCCTTTGTCCCCTCTCTTTCCCAAGCCATGTTACCTCCAGCACATCCTATTGTGCCTTGCCTGTGCAGCTGTTGAGGACCAAACCCCCCCAAGACACAGAATGGTCACAGACACCGGAGCTGTGCTCCAGAGGAGTCCTGCGGTACTGGCAGCCTCCTTAAATAGTCCTGTCCAAGTACACCTTAAACATGCCCTCCCTCCCTGCAGTTTTCCTTTGGGATAATTAAACATTCAGTAAGTTAAGAAGTGGAAAAACCTGAGGAAGCATCTGTTTCACAGGTGGGTGCAGCTATTTCCTCCCAGGCTTGTTCTCCTGCAGTTCTGTGCAAGCCCGTGCCTTGGCACAAATGCTCCTGGCCATGATGGTGACTCACACTTGTATCTAAACACCCAAATTTTGCAGTTGTTAGGGGTCTCAGGGGATCACCTGCTGTCATACCACAGTCTTGTTGCATGGAAGTCCTTGGAAGTGCTGAGTTTCTCACTGTTCACCTTTTCTGAAACAAGAATCTCATGCTTTGATAACTGGGGTTTGGTGTCTTTCCCCTGGGTACCCTGGGCTGTAACTCTGGTACTGCAGACCTGAGGTTTACATCCTGCCAAGATCAGGCTTCAGAGTGCCATTTATTTTTTTCCTAGAAGAGAACATGTGATTTTGCTGGCCAGCTGTGTCAGAGCACCATCTCTTTCTGAACTTACGATGTTAAGATTGTTTTTATATATATAATATATTTACAAGGACATCAGCAGCCACCTCACCCATCCCAAGTGTCACATCCCTTGATAAACTTCAATGTCACAATAAATCCTCAAATACAATAGTTCCTCACAGAACTATTATAAGTGTGGATTTCACAAGTCAACTCCACAACCACAGACAAAATTTGCCCCCTGCCTGACATCCCTTATGCTATGGGCACAGCAGTGTGGTCTCAGGGCTATGTATCTGGCAAACTAGGCAGAGGGAATCCCAGCTCTGCTGGAGACAGCAGGTGTTTCCCTGTAGTCAGCATTTCATCCTAGGGCTGTGCTGGAGTAAGGAGGGGGTTGTTTTCCTGCCCTTTCCATCCGTAGGGAAGGGAAGCCTTTGCACTCAGGTTGGAGTTAGACAAGGTGAAGCATTGAGCCTTTGCTGAGCTCTGGTGCTGCATTTCTGTGACACTTTCTTTTGACAATTTATAGCCACTAATGTGGTGTCATAGCTGATGCACTTGGACAACAGAACCAGTGACCTCAGAAGCTGTTCAGGAGCCCCAGCTCTTCACCACTTATTAAATGGAGCCTAGAGAGATTAGGCTACAAATGGAGATGCCTTAATTAATTGTCTATCAGTTAGATAGCATGGATCTGACCCTAAATGTCCCTCTAGACACACTGAATTAGCTCTGAGTTTGAATTCAAACTCGGGTCTAAAAGAGGCCTTCTCAGCTGTTAATTCTCTGGGAACCATGTTGAGCCCCCAAAATATCCAGGGTTATTCATCTGTCTTGCCCCAAGGCACACGGACCAGCAGAACTCCTTCCCAGCCTTGCAGCAAATACAGGGCTTTGAGAGACATTGGTGGGTTTTGTTCTGTTACAAGTAATAAATCACAGCTGGAGAAGCCACCAGTGGACTTGAGTGCCGTAGCCCTGTACCAGCAGGGGAGAAGTGAAAGGGCCCAGCCCAACTTAAGAACTGCATGGTATCCTCAGACTGGAACAAAAAGCAGGGAAAGGACTCCTCCATGGCCCTGGATCTGGCACTTGTGACCAGCCTGAGTGTGGGAGCAGGATGCATCAAGCAGGCAGCAGTGGTTGGGTAATGACCAAGGAAATGGAACCCCTGTGTTTCCAACCATTGAGTTGGATGGATCTTACCATCTCTGATGGGCCAAGTTCGTGTTCAGTGTCATCATGTTAAAAGAGTTTGATATCATCAGGTTGAAGGAGTCCCAAATGGGAATAAGGGCCTGTCATCCGCTCCAGAGGTAACTTTTGCCAGGACTGACCAGCTGTGAGAATACAAACCTGCTGCAAGGCTCCAGAGGCCACCAGTGTGTTCTGGGGGTGACCAAGCAGCTTTGGGACAGGGGACAGTTCTGAAGTCACTGAGGACTGGGTGAGCACAATTCTCTGCACCATGCTGCTTGTAGCAGTTTTTATTTTGGCCTCTGCAGGCAGAAGGCCATGGGGACAGATCCTACTGAGCCAAAAACTGTGTGTGTGATTGCTTTCATTTTATTCTTTGGCCTGACATGATTTTTAGCAATTATTTAAATGTCTGCTTTTCAAACAACTGTAAATCCAGTGAAGGTGCTAGTTGGGCATGGTGATTGAACCCAGAAGAACATAACAAGGTATATTAAACATCCACTATTCTTTGCCTGGGGGAGATTTTAAGCAGGGTTGACATCTTTATCCCTTCACTCGAGGTGGTTCAGGCAAAAGGAAGAGATAAAAATTGGTGCTAACTTGGGTGTTTCCTGCCTTTGATCATTCTGAGTCACTCAACCATCATGTTCTTCTTTTACCTCTTGGCATGTCCAGCGTGGTTAGCAGCTCAGTTGTAGCATGAGGGGTAGTTTTGGTTGTGCCAGTGCCCTATGAAAATCTTGAACCATGGGTGGAGTGAGCTCCCAAAATCAAGGGATCTTCAGGTGATGCTTCTTCACATCCCACTCCTATAATCCAAGAGGTGGCTTGAAGGATGAATAGGACTGAACTTGGTATGTTTTACTGCCCTGGCAAGGTGGAAACATTCAGGTGGATGATGATGAGAAGTTTGGAAAGGATGGTTTATAATCGAATTATTCTTTACTTTTGTTGTAGGTTGAAAACTTAACCAGCCATCATAATGCTGGCTTAGTGCTGAATATTCCCCATGGAACTCCTGACGAATGAGTGACATTGGGATCTTGGCTGAACCGTTCATCCGAGGTTACACAGCAGGTTTATGGTAAAGCAGAATTTGGAAGATCATGGTTTGAGGTGCAGCTGCTGCTTCTTATAGAATCAGAGAAACATGGAATAGTTTGGGTTGGAAGGGAATTTAAAGTTCATCCAGTCCCACTCCCTGCCATGGGCAGGGACACCTTCCACTATCCCAGGTTCCTCCAAGCCCTGTCCAGCCTGGCCTTCCAGGGATAGGGCAACTAGAGCTTGTCTGGACAACCTGTGCCAGGGTCTCACCAGCCTCACAGGGGAGGATTTCTTCCTAATTACCTAATCTAAACTTGTCCTCTTACAGCTTAAAGCCATTCCTCCTTGTCCTATTGATGATCAAAGGGGGATATCTTTTTCTTGCAGAAGGAGGAATCAGTTGAGCAACACATTACACACTGTCCTTTTAAAAAGGACAAATATGCCATCTTCCCATCTTCAGAGGCTCTGAAGAGCTCAGAATTCAACTGGGGTTTATATCCTTGCCATGTGAGAAAATGAGACCAGAAGTGTGAAGCACTTTGTCTTATTTACAAGCAGCAGGAGAATGTCCTGGGAAATGTGAGCAGCTGATTTTAGGTGATAACATACCTCAGGCCCTCCAAAAGGAGGAAGAATGTATCTCCAGCCAGACTGCCTAGAGCTTCGAAGTGCCTGAGGGCAGTGCATGTTTATGCCCTCTCCAGAACACGAAATCTTTTGTGTGCAGACATAATCCTCTGGTGTGCCATGAGCAGAGGTGGCTGTCATGGAAGTGATTGCAAAATCTCCCATCTCATGGAAGAGAAGAAGGTGCATCCGGGGTGGTTAGCACTATGCTAATGCTCTCCAGCCCCAAATCCCAAGGGGATTTCCAAATGCTAATTAATTAAGAGTCAGAGTTTTCTGTTTCCAGTAGTGGACACACAGGGAGTGTGGAGGCTGATCTGGTGTTGCATGGGAACATGAAAGGACCTGGATGAATTGCAGGGCTTGACTCCCAGCTAAACTGCCCTACCTTGGAGGCAGGAAAGAAGGAGGCTGAATTTAAATAAGCCACAACACACTCCCTGTGCACTTTTTCATCTTGTCTTGTTTCCCAGCACTCAGCTGGGACGGGGATATGCTAGGGCTGCATTGCACAGTGCCTAGGCTCCTGGCCCAGCTTTGTATTGGCCCAAAGAAGGTACCATCCCTTGCACCATTTCTCCCCGGGAAAGCTCCCTGACCCTAAGGAAAGGCTCCATCTTTCTCAAGTCACTCCATGTGTCCAGTACCCAACTGTCCCTCCCTGGCCAGCGAGGACTAAGAGTGCCCTCCGCTGCGCTCCTCCTCCTTCCATGGCAGTGCTCCGCTTGCTCTTCGGGAATAAACAAAACGACTCTTTAATACACAAAATAACTCTTTCATCTTCTAAAGGTCTGCCGTGCTGGCTGTGCACAAGCCTGGTACTGTATTTCAGCAGAAAACAGAAAGGATCATGACCCGAGATAAAGATGTGTGAGATCCTGCACCCATCCCAAAGCACTTTGGGGAACTGTTGCCCTTTATGAAAAGCTTTCATCCAGGAGCTTTTCGTTGCCTTGTAAAATATGCAGCTCGTCGTGCAGGAGTTCTAGTCACGAAACTTTCATTCCCCGAAGCTGGCAGGTGATGCACAGTCAGACGCGGTACCTGACAGCACCGAACTATCTATCCCTCCCTCCTGAGACTCCGAACACCACAAATCTCTGTTTAATCACTCCTCAGCTCTTACAGCCCAACAGGAACGGTCGTAGGTAGGGAAAGGGGGTCTGTGTCAGGAAAGCTGTGCCAGTCTTCATATTCGGAAGTAGAAGGAGGAATAATTAAAAAATAATAATCCTGCTTTTGCTGGGGTTTGATTTACCCACCTGGAAAGTAATCAAGCTGCAGGCAGCGGTGGCAGCTCCAAAACTGCCGGAGCCGCGAGAATCCACTCGTGCTCCCTGGAACTTGGCCATTTTTTGTTGCACCCTTTTGGGCTCGATTCCAGCCTGTCACTCAGCGCGGGGCCCGCCCCTTGCAGAGGAGATTTAAAGAGAAGCTGATGTGCAACTTGCTCCAGAGAGACGGGAAACTCCGGAGGAGTGGGAGGAAGGAGGTGGCAGCCCAGATCCCTGCCCTTCCCAGAACTCGGGATGCCTGGCAGCCTGGGGACGGCGACCCGGACCCTGTTCTTGCTCCTCCTCGCCCCTGGCTGGGTACGTACGGCCCTGCAGCCGCTCTGCCTGGGCGCTGCAGCTTCTTGCTTCGATGCATGAGAGGGCTTTGGGCTGAGAGACTCTTCCCGGCTGCCACTTGCTCCCGAGTTTCCAGGGAAGCTGGGCTGGGAGCAGCGTGATGCAAACCTGCTGGGTAACTAAACCACACTGGTGGCTGCCGCATGTCAGCCGTGTCATCCACGGGTCTCAGAGCTCCTGGCACATGGGAATGGATTTTGTTTCCTCCCACTCCTGGAAGTCAAGAAATCGGCCCTGGTCTAGAAGGGGGAGAAGCGAGCAGAGAGAGGGGAAGTCAGTGAGTTTATGTCATTGCAAAGAGTAAGAGTCTGGTATCCCAATTCCTTACCATCACCATCCTTCCCCAGCTGTCACTGCATCCACCCATGTGCTCCCAAAAGCAGTGATCCCAAGGGGAAAATTAGACTGCAGCCTCTCCAGAGCAGGATTTGTGCATGTTCTCCTGTTAATACAAGTTCTTGAGAGAGCAGCTGATTCCTCTTAGGACATTTGTGTGCTGTTCTTGTGCCAGCAGTATCAGGAACATCATTGCCATCATTAAATTGCTGTAAGTGCTTTTTGGCTGGGTGAAATTGGGTTCACAGAGCCCCTTGCAGGGCTTGTTGTGGTGAGAGAGGCAATCAGCTCCTGGTTGGTGAGATCTGTTGGATTGCTCCTGGCAGTACTTACTGTGTGCCAGCCCCTTTCTTGCCAAGAACGTGAACTGGGCTGTGATCTAAGGGAAACTGCTGCCATTTGGGGTGGGTGTCTTGATTCTTGGTCTGGCTCAGCTTTGGCAGCACCAAGTGGCTCATATAAGCAATAATAAGCAATCTCACCACTGTGACCATTGGTTACCACTCTGCAACAGTGATTTTCCCTAAACCTGCCAAATGCCTCAGAAATGTGACTTTTCACTTTCTTTGAGCATTAGGTTGGATTCAGTGACCTTAGATGTCTTTTCCAACCTTAATGATTCTGTGATGCTTTGGATTGAGGCAGGAAATGGAGAGCTATTATTCCTGAATCTGCCTCCTGTGTTGTTCAGAGGTGGGAGTAGCTTCAGGATTACTGGCAGTTATGTTTAGGCTCATCCTGGGCAGGTCTCAGTATCCCAATGCTCTGTCTGTGAAGGGGGTCACTGGCTCTTGTTTCTCCAAAGGAGCTGTTGTACAATGTGCTGCAGCATCTGTAGGAAGGCTCCTTGAAAGCCTGAGATGGAGAGGGAGCAGGGGTTATCCACAGTCATTCAGAGTTTGAAGGATTAATAGCTATGTTTTGGCTGCTTGGTCTTGGAGCACTAAAAGAACCAGCTGGGTGTTTATTATATCACCTCTACATTGCAGCATTAACCCCTGGCTCCCAAAGCTCTTTGCAAACACCCAGCTCAGCTCAAAACTCGCCTTTTCCTGCCCTCTGAGTGCAGTCATAAGCCCAAACACATTTTAAAACATCCTCTTTGATTTGGTTCCCTTAGCTGGTTCCCAGGGCTCCTGTGCACAGTGGTCAGGAATGAGAAATCCAGACAGTGCCACGGACCTGCTGCAGTGGTGGGAGCTCATGTTGCAGCATTCATGCCCTCCCGAGGGTGCAGGGGAAGAGGTTTTTTGTAAATACAAAGGAGGAGGAACATTCTCAGTTTTTCTTACCTGCAGGTAACTGGGTTTGTTGCTGGCAGTTGGGAGGGAGCTTGTTCTGGCTTGTCAGCTGAGCAGATGGTTCTGGGGAGTCAGAAGTGGAGAACGCAATGGAGCAGAGCAGGGGAATCCTCTGGTCTGAGTGTCTGGTCTGCACTTCTGGGGTGGCTTGACCATCACTCATGGGTCCTGGGAGTTCCACAGCTTCACACACAGTGTTTGTGATGGATGCAAGAGCTGTCAGCAAAGCCAGGAGCAAGGGGAGACAACATTCCAGGCTTTAGAACCTTCTTAAATCAATGACCTTGATCTCGGACACTGGTTCTGTTCTGCTGCTCTCAGACTTCACAGAAATGCTCTGCAAACCTCAACAGAAGCCAGGTCAAGGTTGTAGTGAACTTGAAGTCAGGACCATGCCCAGTGAAGGTAGAAGTGAGTTTTGGGGCAACTCTTTCTGCGGAGGGAAGAAAATGAAATGTTCTCTGAGTTGAATCCCTCTGGACCCATGTCAGTGGCAGGTTATGTAGAAGTGTTGGGCTTTGTGTTACCTTTGGGTCTGCAACAAAGCCCTGAATTCCAATACTGGCAGTTCCTGGGGATAGTTCTAAGGCAGCTCTTTGGGCAGAAGAACCAGAAGCAGCTCTTGGAAAGAATGCAAGGTGAAGGGTGCTCCATGCAAAACCAATATAATCCACTATTCAGCCTCTCTGAAAGAAAATTCAGTAATGAAGGGCTCAAGGAAATAATTGACTTTTTCCCAGCTGTTCCCAACTTGAAAGCCTCCCTGGCCAGGCGGCTTTTCAGTGCTCTGGCTGTTGGGTGTGTGTGAGCCAAACTCCATTCCAACTCATTCCCTCCTCTACCAGGCCTAGGAGAGCAGCAGGAATTATAAATAGCTCAGACTGACTTTGCTCAGCAATAAAATCGGCAAACAGAAGCCCCAACACCTCCTGGGCAATGGAGGGAGACACATCTGAGCTGACTGGGAGCTGGTGGGAGCATCTAGGAGTATTTAGAACGGTCCTGAAAATCATGATGAATTGGGCTTTTGAGCTGATGGCTGGGGGAGCTGAGGTACAGCATAGGTGGGTGCAGGGTCACTCAGCTGGTCTCTGATACAACAGAGATTTGGATCCAGATGTTCTCCTGCTGAAAAGCAGCTGTGATACAATGAGGAAGTGAAGCTGCTGTGAACAGAAGGTAAAACCAGGTGGGCTGGTTTATGTGGGTGACTTATTAAGGAAATAACTAGAGCCAGCAATGAATAATGAGGGTGGGAAAGAAAACACACAGAATTGTAGAATCATGGAATGGTTTCTGTTGCAAGGGTTCTTGAAGACCATCCAGTTCTATCCCCCTGTCATGGGCAGGGACACCCTCCACTAGACCAGGTTGCTCCAAGTCCTGTCTAACCTGGTCTTGGACACTTCCAGGGATGAGACAACTAAGTTGGGTTTAAAGCTGTTGCATTTTCTTATCCCAAAAGAGCTTGTTTTGGTTTGGATTTCAGCAGGAGAGCTATTTTGGGAGTTTTTCTTTCTATGGCCTGTGGCTGACACTGCATTAGAAAATGCTTGTTACCATTATTTTTTTCTTAAGTGCATGGATTACATCTTAATGTAGATCCCATGTTAGGAATGCTTTGTCTCTTGTGTGATCTCATGTACCCCCTCCAACTCATCTGAGACTGAATAATACGTTCCTTGGCAGCTCCAGCAGCTGCCTACATGGAAAAAAGTAGGGAAGGTTTCTGTATTTTTAGTTATTTTAATGCACTTCAGCAGTTGGGAATTGATTCCTGGGACATGCCAGGTTCTCGTGAATGGCTCCAGGACAGCTGACCGGGAACAGCTGGGCTGCAAGCTGGAGAGGCTTGTTTCCAAAATACTTCATGCTAGGAGTTATCCAGGAGAATTATGCTGATTGCTGCTGAGCAGGGAGACTCTGGAAGGACTCACCCCTTTGGACCACCTGATGGAGTGGCTGGAGCTGTTTCAGGAGTGGTTTAGATGGAGATCAGGGAAAGGCTCTTCCCTCAGCCAGAGGGTGCTGGGCACTGCCCAGGCTCCACAGGGAATGGGCACGGCCCCCAGGCTGCCAGAGCTCCAGGAGCGTTTGGACAAAGCTCTCAGGTATAGGGTGGGATTGTTGGGGGGGAGGGGCTGGACTCCATGATCCTTGTGGGTCCCTCCCGACTTTTTCTCCCTTAGGATATTCCATGACTTTTAGGGAATATTTAGTCCAATCCCAGTCCCATAAGCGCTGTGTTGGTGACACAGCTGTACAAAGAAGTCGGCACCTTCTGACCCCATGTGAGCTAAAGTCAGAGCAACAGTCAAAACAGCTGGAAAAGTTTTCCTACTGTGATTGGTGACAGAGACAAAATCCAAGGAAGCTATTTCACAAGTGAGGACTGGATGGGATCTGACAAATGCAAACAGAGCCATAACAAGACATTTTTTTTTTTTACCTGTTGCACATGTGTCCGCCTCTCTGTTGCCCTCAAGGCTATTATCAGCTCGGCTGCTCTCCTGGGGTGAGAGCAGAGNGATCTCTAGGGACCACACATTCTGCACTGTTCACAGTCAGGGTGTTACCTCTTGCCCAAATCTGGGCACAGCCAGAGCTGAGCTGGTGCTTCTGCTCTGAGCTGATCCAGGACAGGGATGGCACACACTCAGTCACTGGGATGCTGGACACATCTGGGTTTTCCAGAGCAGGTAACCCCACTTCAGCTGTAGCCTGGTCTCTGTTTAGTGTCTGAAGTGTCATGAAGCCAAGGGTGGGTTTCAAGGGCTGTCCAGTGAAATGCTGCCAAAGGGGGGCATCTGTGCACTCACAAGGTCCCAAGGAAGGTTGGTTATGCTGTGTTCCTTGGAAAATGGAAAGGAGAGGGCACATAAAATAGGGAAGAAAGTGTGAGATGCAGGGGTCAAAATGAAACTCGCGAGCTTCTGGGTTGGTTTTCAGCATCCCCACAGTCCCACTGCCTGGCTATGGGTAAGTCCTCTTGCTGTGCACATTGCTTTTCCAGTTTCCACTGGGTCTGACGCTGGTGCAGAGGCTTTGATGTTTGTCCTGTGTAAAAGCTGAAATTTCTTGCTGTTAATGATTACTACTTTATTGCTTCCAGGGAGGGTGAACTGCACGGGGGACTCTGAACTACCACTTGTCCTGTTTGTTTTGGCTATGCTTCCCAGAGGCATCTTTTTTCTTTTTTCCCCTTGAGCTCCAGATGAAATAGGGATGAGGAAAGCATGAGTCCTCTGAGTCCTTGGGAGCTGCACACACTCCTCTGCAGTAGGGCTGTCCCCCCTCTCTCTGGGGTGTTTATGCTTGCAGCAGAGCCATGTTTTTCCTGTCCCTGCCCAGCTGCCTTGCGGAAGACTCATTCTCTCCATGGCTTTTTGCCTTCCAGGTAGAACCACAGGCCTGCACGTTCCCATGCCAGTGTCCCTCCCAGCCTCTGCAGTGCCCCGTGGGTACCAGCCAGGTGTGGGATGCCTGTGGCTGCTGCAAGGTGTGTGCCCGGCAGCTGGGTGAGCTCTGCTCCTTGCACAGGCCCTGTGACCATCACAAGGGCCTCTACTGTGACTTCTCCAAAACCCACCAAGGCAGTGGCATCTGCTTAGGTGAGAGCTGCAGGTTCTGTCCTTGTGTGGTTTTTCCATTGTGCCTCCCAGAACACTCATCAGAATTTCCATGGAGTTACATGCAGTGTCGTGCTGGGAGATCAGTGCCAGCCCTGGGAGCAGCAGAGCCCCTGGCACAGCTGGCTCCCCACAGCTCCAGCCAGGGATGAGGGGGCTGTGGGACTCTCCCATGTCCTGTGACATCCTCAGGGGACATCCTCTACCCTTTGGGTAAATATCAGCAATCTGAGCTCTCACTGAAAGTACTTTTCCCTGGAATATCCCACCCAAAATCCCTCTGCCTTGTGCCAGGGATGGGTGTTCTGCACTTGGCTGCTCCTATGCAAGAGGCAAAGTGTATTTCTTGCTGTAGCATGTGGGTGGGGTCACTGAACAGCTCCTTCACCACATTGTGTCTGTGTGGAACATGAGAATTCCTGAGACAGGTAATGCAAGTGCAGAAACTGCTTTTTCTTCTGACACCTCTTTTCAGCTAGAAGAGGAAAATATTTTTAAATTTTAAACTTTTTTTAAATTTTATTTTTATTTAGTAGCTCTTTCTGAAGCAAGAAAAAAAATATTTTGGTCTAGAGGAAAATAAAGTATTTCTTCAACCTTCTGGTCTTTGTTTAAAAACAAGACTCCTCTGCCCCATCTCTGACAGGAGCTGACCTTTTTTTCTTAAATTCAAGCATTTCAAAGTAGTCAGGAAGACCTGAGAGCTGGCAGTTTGGTGTAAGTACTTGGGCAAATGTTTGACCACAGCACTGGATGTCTCTGGAAATGATCCAGTACCAACCTGAGACAGAACCAAAGTACCATGGAGTTGGTTAATTTGGAAAGTTAAAGCTCTTCTTGAGCCACCCCCTTGCCATGGGCAGGGACACCTTCCACTAGCCCAGGTTGCTCCAAGCCTCATCCAGCCTGGTCTTGGACACTTCCAGGAATGGGGCAGCCACAGCTTCTCTGGGTAACCTGTGCCAGGGCCTCACCTCCGTCACAGGGAAGAATTTCTTCTCAATATCCCATTTATCCCTGCCTTCCGTCACTCCAGGCCCTTGTCTAAATGAATCTAACTTGTGGTGTTTGCTCCTTCAGTAAGTTTTTACAAGTTGTTTCATTTTCATTCCCCAGTTTTGGGGATTTTTGGAAGCCATGTGAGCTCCTGGTACTTTCTGCAGACATTGAGACACCTGAGGGCTGAGGATTGAAGCTTAATAAGGCAAACACAGATGTGATGACATCCAGCAGGTGTGAGCTGCATGCTGCCTCATTCCAAATAGGAATGAGGTATCTGTGGAGGAAAGGTAGCAAAATCACAGGAACAATTTCCTCAGGAGTGTAGGAGTCTCCATTTCGAAGTCTCTCCATGAAGCATCTAAATCCTTCTAATAAAGGTGGTTTGTATTCACCACAACATCCAGGTTTGATCCAAATATTTTGGAGTGAGAGTCCCAGACCCTGCTGTGGAGGAAATCAGACTTGTAGAGACAACTGTCCTTCCTGATTTTAAATGAGAAATTAAGCTTTTCACAGCAAAAACCCCAGTGAACACAGGCCAGGATATATTTCTAAAATGGGCTGAGGGTTCGGGCTGCAACATCTTTGGGTGACGTTTTTATGATGTCCACATGGATCTGTTGGAAGATGGGGATTTTGGAGGCAGTAAAGGAAGCTGGAGAAGTGAATCAGAGGAAAGATCAATGTTTTGGCTTAAATTTCTCCAAATAAGCAGATGTGCTGGAAGCAGAAAGGAGCTGAGGTGCTCAGGTATCATGAGAAAAGTGTCTCGGTTGAGATCAGTCCATAGGCTGTACTGGGGGAGATGGGAAGGGAACCATCAAAGGGAAACTTATTTTGTATTTGTGTATTATCTCATTCAACATATTTCAGAGGAATCCTTTCCTTCCTGCAGAGACCTCAGAGTATCAGAAAGGTAGAGAGGATCCTGTAGTAACTCTAAAGCAGGGGTCCTACAGGTGGTAGGGGGTGCAAGGAGCTGGTAGAGTTTTATGGAGCAGCTCTTTCACCAGTGCCATATCCCCTGAGGAAAAGGGGAAAGGTCTCCTTGGCTGGACTTGGTGTTTGGGGGGCGGGTGGTGCCAGGCACAGCCGGGAAATAAAGAGCTGGATCACTCCACAGGCACTGTCTTTTTGGAGACTTAATTGGATCAGGTCAGTGGGAAAGGGAGGTCATGGAGGGTAATGAAGGGCACAACAGAGCAATTGAGTTTGCAAAACACAGTCAACCCCTGGAGCGGGCTGCTATTCCTTGGGAGGGGAGGGAACAGCATGATCCGCTCAGTGGGATGAGAGAGCACTCAGGCTGAAAAACAGGGAGAGAGTGTTTAAAAATAAGTATGAATGGTGTAGAGGGAGGGTGGGTGGATGGATGGCTTCTACTTCGATGGAAAAAGTGAGGAGTTTGAAATGTCTAAGTTGGAGCCCAGGAATATTTTTATCCCAATGATATTGAAAAGAGTTGCAAGATGAGATGCAGGTCATGATAGGAACAGTCCAGAAGGATTTGTGTCCCCTCAAGGGATGAGGATGGGATGGAAAGAGATTCTTACTCCTTGTTTGATTCTGAAACAGTGTCCCCTGGGTGAACAGGACGGAGGGGAAAACAGATCAGGTTTCCTGGGAAGCCTCCACAAGCAGCCAAAAATCCTTCCTTTTGGTAACTTCCCCATGGAGGTTTGCATGGATTTTTAAATGTTTTTTTGGGGTTCTTTTTTAAGGTTCAGGACTGCAGAAAGCAGCAGCTGCTGAAAACTGTCCAAAATCAGAATTTCTGTCCTGTGAACAACTCTGAAATTTCAACATTTAATTTCAGGCTGAGAGAAAAAAAATACATTAAATAATGCATTAAATAAATAAATAAATAAATATTTTTTTAAAACCTTGACATTTTCCATGACTTATTTAGAATACTCACTTGGCTGTGTCAAAACTTTCCCTTTCCATTCTATCAAAATATTTCATCTTGATCTTCATAGTATCGAAATAATTACCAGGGCAAAATGCTTCCCTCTATAGATACTCTCCCATGAGTATTTTGGTTGAGCATAAAGGAAATCTTTCATATCAAATGGTTCAGTTGGTTCTTCTTGAAAACATTCTTGATCTTAATCAGGTAAGAGATTTCTGCTGGAAAACTTCCACTTGGAAAGTCCTGGCTAATGCAGTCGTGAGAACTTGGGAGTGTAAAGTAGAGTAAAAAAAGAGTAAAAGTAGTTGCTCTGTTTCAGATATTGTTGAGTTTCCTTTTTTTTGCCCATTTAAACTCTGTTGGGAAGGAGGGAGAGACTGGTAGGAGGTCTGGAGATAAGAGATCCAGAGATTGAAGGGAGAGAGCTGGAAAAAATTGGGGCTGGAAGGAGGAAGAGATTTGTGCATCACAGAGGGGCCAAAAAGGTCATCAACCCAAAGTGATGTTTTCCTTTGTAAGTATCATTTGCATGGAGGAACCAGCCATTCTTAGAAGAGCGTTGCCTTTTGGTATCCCAGGAGTATTGAGGAGCAAAGCCATGCTCACATGCCATGTCAGGAATGTGTCTTGCACAGCACCACTGACCACTCAGAGCTGGTTGGGAAGAACTCTGACAGAGAAACAGGCTCTTTACAGGCACCAAAGACAAAATCATACTTAGTAATTCATCCAAGAGAAGAAGAAATTTTTCTACAGAATTTTGGAAGGACCAGCACTTCTGAAAAATCAGTGTCAGGAACAGCCTTGGGTCCAGAAAAGCTAATGTGAAATATCCAGCACTGGGATGGCAGAGCAGGGGAGGATGGACTCTCTCCCTCCTCAGGAGCTTTGTGTCTCCAGGGCAGGGCTTCAGCCTTCTGCTTACTCCTCCTTCTCCTCCTCTTC
>VZTT01017144.1:16606-28570 GCA_013400855.1 Buphagus erythrorhynchus | reverse complement strand
TATCCATAGAGAGGATTTTAATTTCAGGGGGTAAAAACAAGAATAAGGGTTTTAATTGTTCTTTCAGTGTTAGACACAGTTAAATTCTAGTGGTGGCCATCAACAGTAAATCAACTGGTTGATTTCTAAGAATTTCACTGTTCATATTTGTTCTTGCAGTAATCGACCACATTGTCCTGAAGACAACAGGAGAGTGCATCCCTCAGAGGAATTTAATAGAGGAAAAAACAGATTTGCACCATACTCTTCACGAACAATGCACCCATCTTCATCCATACACCAAGAAGATAGTTCAATAGACTATGAAAGAAAGCCTTTTCAGGGTGAAACTACCAGAAGCATGGAACAAAGTAAAAGATTGCTAGTTGTAACAGCTAATTACAATTATGGTCTGCCACTGGATTGTGGACCTGAAGAGGAAGAGAGATCACATTATGATTTACCTCCAAGAGACCACTACAACTGGAACTGAATAAAAAGGACAGTGTTTGCGCCACTTAAAATTGCTTTTACCCGTTTCATTTTGTATGTGGACCAATTTTTTTTAAAGCAAATTAGTTGAATGAAAATTTCAGTAGTAAAGAACAGGTCTCTATTGTAAGATTAGCTTCTACTGATGTTTGGTTCTTTAAATTTATTAGGCTGTATTTGTTAAGTGTCATTGGAGACAATGTCTCTTTACACATGGAATTAAAGCAGTCCTTCCTTTTAGTGAAATTGCAACCCTGAAACAAACAACCCCTTAAAACAAACAACTTTCTGAGTGATTGTGTTTGTTTTTTGTTTTACAGTTCTTTAAAATATATGTGATTTCCAGATGCATAATAAAACATTGCACTATCAAGTAGACTATCATTGAAATTAGAGGGAAAATACTTAAAAGTGAATGAAGCCAAGTTATGTCCAGTTCATCCTTTAATTTGAAAACAGAAGTTTGAATTATTGCTAACAATCACTGCAGCATCACAATTTACTTCCATATTGTTTGTACCATCCACTGAACTGATGTAGTTGCATTCTTTTTCATAGCAGAATTTTTCCCAGATTGCTAAGAACATGTAAGCAAGTGGAGTTCAAATATTCTAAATGTCAAACTTGCTTTTCAGTAATTGGAAAATCTCATCCTGATTGTGTATTTTTTTCCTGATCTCTTAGGTTACCTATGTTTCAGAATAGTCCACTGCAGGTAAATTTCACCAGTTTCTCAGCAACAAATCCTAAGGAAGGTAGGTCACGTATGTCACCGTAGGTGTCTCGACTGGCCAAGGGCAGTGGTGCTGATGTACTTACACCTCCTTGTTTGTCAGTCATATCTGTCCTACTCCACAGTTCTGTTTTTTACTAGTTTCTTCTTACAGCAGAGTAATCAGAACAGAAGACTTACTTCTTCAGGCGAGCTCCTTTTAAGTTATATATTGAAGTCTCCTGAACTGCCTGTGGCTCTCACAAAGGTAATGCAACAAACAGTAACGAATTTATGCCAGCAGCTGCACAGTAGCACCAACAGCTCCTACTATGGATAAAGAAATCATTCCATAGGATTGAAAACAGTATTACTATAATACTTAGGTAAATTAAAATACCTACATTTTTCATTATTATTACATTTTAATGAAGTAATACTTTAAAAGGCATCACAATAAATAAGGATAAAGGTAGACCATTATAATTAAATAGTTGAATGCAAGCTACTTAAGTCATACAGTTAAGACACTGCCTTAAAAGCAAAGCTTTAAAGCATCAAGCAAGAGAGCAAGAGGGTGTAGGTATACACTAGAAAACTGGAAAAAAAGCATTCATAGCCAAAACCCTGAAAGGTATTTTTTGCCTTTTAGTGGCAGCATAAAACCCAGATTTCTGAATTCATGGTTCTGTACTAAATAAGAAGTAGATTGGAGTATCTTGTAACTCTTGTTATTTTGTAACACATGGAAACAGTCCCCCCAGTCAAAGGACTCCATGGATATAAATTCATACTGCAAATGCTTCATTGCCTGTGCAACTGGTAGAACAACTTTGGCTTTGTTCATTGTGCAAAGTAAATAGTTTTCTCATTTTCACAGCAGCTTTGTATTTCCCATTAACTTGTATTTGCCATCAAATCTGATGGTGAGCTTCATTCATGTGGTCTCAGGAATGAAGCTCTGTCTATATAAACTGATTGTGGAACTGAACACTAAATGTTAAGAAAAGGCATTTGTTCTTTCACTTGCCTTTTTTTCTTTTTTTAATTTGAGCTGTAAGATGAGAATCTTTATCTAGACTTCTTTATTTGGAAGCAAGAAAGATCTGCAACATGGGCTACTATAGTGCTAGATCCTTTAAAAAAATCAACAAAAAAACCACCCTTCCTGGCATTCTCCAGCAGAGACCCAAGAATTAGAGACTGATATTACAAGCATTTGTTTGAGGTTTTTTTCTACTATGTATGCAGTATTCATAAAGTGAATAAAGAGCAGCAAACATTTGCCCTTTATATTTTTGTTTTGGGGTTTGTTATTTAGGATTACAGTGACCCTGCAGTCAGTCCTTTGCTACTTCAGACTGGAGAGCTGAAAAGCTGGTGCACTGGAAAGCTCAGTGAAGAGGGAACGTGGCAGAAGTGAGGATCAGCAGCAGCTCTTACCAGCCTTTGTCAGTTCCTGCAGGACCCTTTGAGTGTTCAGATGCAAACAACCAGGTGGTGCAATTCCTGCTATCTGACAAAATATTTGTCACTTTCCTACCTCCATTGAATGTCTCTCTTCAGGGAATATAGTTAGACATGATGTTTCCACAAGTGGTTTTGAGAGGACTACATGGAAATAGACATAGTTTTGTTTGTTTATAATTTAGGATAAGTCTTTCCACACTATTGTTCCTAATGGAATTAGGCAGAACTAAGCCCACATAATACATTATGAACTCCAACTGACATTTACTTCAAATTCCACAGTTGATTCATCACTGTAAATTCACATCTGTACTATTTAATTGCTGATTAAATTCACAGGGTGGAGAATGAAATTAAATGTTTCTTGTTTTTTAAGGGAATATTGTATTACAGCAGCACTCATAAATAAAACACAATACTTTTATTTATTTCACAGTAGTACAAAAAGGTCATAAAATTTTGCTGGTCTCCTTTGTGTATATTCTCAGCAAACCTAGAACTAGCTGTTCTTGTATCACAGAGCATAGAAAGCCAGATAGTGTTGGTTTCTCACTGCCCTGAGTGTGAAATTTTGAAGAAAATAACAAGAATACAGAAAATCCAGATTGAGCACAAAATTATTTAATGAAGTTGTAACAGTTCTAATATGTATGTGCTGAACTCAACTGTCAGAAAACTTCTGTTGCTGTCCTGAAGTCATGTTTTCATTGGATTTTTATCAGGTGATGAAGCCTTTGTGCCAGCTTGCCCTGAGCTATGATCATCCTGAGTTAGGAAGTGTTCAGGTGATTCCTGGAAAACACTGAAAGTTCAGGTGAGCTCTGTGCAGAAGGCTGATTCCCAAGAATGGCTTGGGAAAAGGAGAGGTCAGCTCCAACAGAAAACCAGAACACAAGGATACAATTAAATTTATATGTAGAAATCTGCAATGTACAGCATTTAGTTTCCTGTGTGAAGAACAAAATTACCTATAAAATGGCTAGAAAGGTTGGCATGTGACTGTTTTTTTCTCTCAGCTGAGGCAAAAGATAAATGACCTACAAGGAACAACAAGTGTAATTTGGAACCTTCCTGTTTATTTGCCTCTGAAGTAACTGCTAGCAAGCTGCAGGCTTTCTCTTTGCATGTACAAAAATGATCAGCGATGTGTTACTCTTCAAATTTGGGGTGCACTACTAAAACCAGTGTACCAGGACCAGCAGTTCAGTGACCTGAGCAGCATCTTCTCAAAGAAGACCAATTCTTTCTCGAAATGTCTTATGTGAAGTATCCAGAAATGCAGGCACCCAAAGGTCATTTGTGGCCTAAGAACCTGCTCAGTGCTGAGAAAAGAAGGAAGGTATTCCCCATATGGGGTTTAGCAAGGAGATGGGACTCCTTGGCTGATGTGAAGAGCACTTTATTTAAAATGTGTGTACAAGCAAAAAGCAATAGCTTCCATGCTGTCACCAACCACTAGAGTTTGCTTCCTCTCCAGGCTGACTCTTTACTTGCTCCAGTTGTCAGCAGACTGTGCCTTACTGGTTCCAGTGGACAGCAATTACCAAAGCAGCAGCTCTCATTCTTCCTTTCATGGGGCGCCAGAAAAACAGTTGACAAAAGGAACCAGGTGAGGAAGCAATTTGATTCTGTCCTACCGGGATGAGAAAACAATGCAGGGGTTGCAGGGGAAGGACAGGAAAAGAAATGTTTTTAAAAAGAAAAATGAAGAAGGAGGGAAAATGAAAATTGAAGTATCAGGGGGAGAGAGTCACCAGTGTGAGGGAAGAAATGTGCAAAAGGTGCATGTGTAAAAAGCTGGTGAAAGATTACTGGGTATAAAAAGAGGGCACATGCTGGAGGAGTTCCTGGCAACTTCTTATCTGGGTCTTTTAAGCTGTGCCTGTGGCTCTGTGTGAGCTGATGTAAATAACACTTATCAAAAAAATACAGGAGTACTCAGACTTCTAATCCCACAGTAAAGTCATGTGGGATCTTAAAACTAATTAAGGCTTCTCTCTAAGCTTTAAATCTAGTCTATGTGTAGTATAATATCCTGACTGTATTCCCTGTAGAATCCAAAGAGAATTTCAGACAGTCAAGTAAGAAACTACTCTACAAACCTATTCCACATGGAAAACAAGCTCAGTTTTTACTGGTATCAGGAATCCCATCATTTGAGGAATCCGAGAATAAAATTCAATTTGTCTCTTACAGGTACATACCTGTCTTATCTCACACTTTCAGGACAGCATGAAAACACATTATAATGTTGCTATTACTGTACCCATCAAACAAAACTTACAGTTATAAATTAGTTAAAGTGTAACAAACAAATCTGAAGTAACTCTCTAAGAAGTACAACAAGCAAGTCAACACAATGCATACTCAAAGCAGGAGGCATTTATTCCTTTATGAGGAACAGTCAGGACTGAATGTTCCACAAAGGAAGATGAAAGAACCCTCAACATAGATAAACCTGATAAAGTTGTTACAGATTAGGATGTTCCCCATGTAGTTCTTCAAAGGGCCTCTTCTAACATAAACAGAAAGAAGTTTTTACTTTCAGAATTATACTACCAAAGAAAAACAAATTTCTTTTAGGAGAAGAAAACAGAATTCAAACTATTAATATCTGTTAATCTCAGTCCATCTTTGAGATGCACAGAGTAAATTTAAAAAAAAAGTATAAGCTGGTATATCCAAATGCTAGAGCTGATTGATCCTTGACTGGTCACTTCAGATGAAAAATGGGACCATCACATCCTGCTATCAACATCATGTTGTAGATACTCAATAGCAATTCTGGTATACAATAAATGGTAAATTCTGATATTCACACTACATGCTGGAAACTTTCGTAGGCTTAAAATATATTCTGAGAAACAATATTTGCAAATTAAAGTAAAACAGTTGTTTTCTATCACATAAATATAGGAGTTAAAATATATAGAGAGGAAAGGGTACGTGCACCAGACTTGTTTTTAAATATAATTTAAACTCATTAACTGCTGTAGAACTTGTGATGATGGCCACAGATTAGCTTTCTTTTTTATCTTTGAAAAGCAACAGCTTTTGGAAAGAGCTGGACTAGATGTGAAACCTCTGGCCTTGTTTATTCAGCATTATAGTGTGCTTCTGAATCCTTATGTCCCTGATGACAGAGGTGCTTTTCTATTTATGCTCTTTGTATTCAGTTTGTGCACACTGGAATTATATGCACTTTTTTTTAAACTGCACAGACTAATATCCCTCTTGCATTAGGTCATGAAAAAATAAAGAACAATCAGACTACTGAAATTAAATTTTTTTAAAAGCCCTTAAAACCACACAACTTTAGATTATAGAAAAATTTAGTAGAAGGTCTCTAGTTGTGTCTCTCATGTTATTTTCATGTTGCATTTTTCCACAGCCTGTAGAAAGACTTGCAGACTTACAGGAAGAGTTTGACCTTATTATTTCCCTTTTTCTTTGTCTCTGACTGGCTCCTTTGTGTCTGTTACCTTGATCCAAACAAGCCCAATTGGATACTTGACATGAGCTTTTCTCCCCTTCAGTTTTCTTTCTGGATATGAAATATTAAATTCATTTTTAGGTATGTATGTATATCTATATATAAATGTAGGTATATGCGCATCATAAACATATACATACATATATATATGTGTGTATGTGTATAAATGGAGATCTCTGCTATCCTAAATGTCAGTGAGAAAGCAAGTATAAAGATGCAATTCTCCATGGAAGTTATTACTGTTAATCCCTTAATACTTCAGTATTAAGTTTATTTACTGAATGTAAATTTACTTTAGTTACTGTCTTGACATAGAAAGTGGTGTAGCTCCATGCACAGAGAGGTCAAAAGAGGGAGGCTTTAAATGTAAACATAATAGTTTGTTTGAAAAAAAGACCAACTGTATGAAATGGATAGATAATACCATTTCCTAAAAAACATGCCACAGGAACAATAAACTACCCAAATTACAAAATATTTATTTAACTTAGGATAGCATGGATAACTGCTAGACGAAACTAAGAAACTTACAGTTTTTGTACATAAAAGGCTTCTGAAGGATATCAGTAATTTATGTTCTCATGTGTTATAAGATAGGGTGGAAAGTAGAACTGACTTAGAAAATGGGAAGTTCAGGATCATGGAACTACATGCTGAAAAAATTAGAGTCCATGGCTAACAAAAGCAAGGTGGTTGTACAACCTTGTAAAACGAAGTTGATCAGTTGTACAGAATATCTGTTTAAAATGGAGATGGGCAGGAAGCAACACTTCTGAACAAGTCTGTGTCATCTCATGAGATAAACTCCCTGAGAGCAGAAAATCACAAGAAGAGAATCACAAGTTTTCCCTCTCTATTTGTCATATCACGAGCCTCTCATTCAGGAAAACTGTCTCAAATTGACAATGTTAAATATGATCAGAGGTAATGAAATCTAATGAGATAATTACACAGCTCTGGTGACATTGGGAATCTTTTAGATGTTGGTGATTTTCACTACCTAGTGGTTATTGCAGTCCTGTTTGATATTGAGAAATTTAAGCCCATCAATCATTTTTTAGAAATGTTGCTGCTGAATGTTATGGGTGGCAATGTTTTGCCCTGATTTCTCTCTCAGAATCCTGTACTTCATTGGTATCTCTGAGGAGTTTTAAACTATGAGAGCTGTCAGTCAGCCTCCAGCCACCAGCATTTATTGTGAAGAACTTAAAAGGAAGGCCATGAACAAGTTGACTTCTTATTAAGAGGCTTTCAAGAAGGTTGTGCAGCTGCTAAAAAACCTCCATGGAGTAAAAATAATACAATTAAAAGCCATGAGAGTTGGCATGGAAACTAGTGAAAAAATAAATACACCTTTAAATAAAAATCAAGCAGAATAGCAAAAGACAGTATAAGTTAGCAAAAAACAAGGGATTACTCAAGAAAAAAAAATCCTTCAGCAATCAGAACTCTGATTTTAACAACACTAGTAAAGAGGGGGCTAACCTACAGAGATAAAATCTTAAATAAAAGCAAGGAAGATTAAATAATACTTGGAAACGAAACAGTTAAATATATAAAAACAAATAAGAATTTTAAAGTTTAAATGTTAGAAATAGTTTACAAGATATCTAGTTAGTTTGCAGACCTCAGAACAGAAAGCATTATTAAGAAATACATGTTGCAAAGAACCTGCATGGTTTACCTGCATAAGTTCATACTGCATAAATGTATCTCAGAGAAATTTTTCCCCAGATTATCAAAATAATGATAGTGATTAAGACACCAGTAGACAAGCTAAGCAAACTGCTAAGCAGGGACAAGCTTCTAGACTAGCTTGTCTTCAGCCAAGATTTCCAAGAGAATTTGGAAATCAAATAACATAGACACTAAAATACGTGCAAGCTATTATGAAAATAATCTTTTTTTTTTGTCAGACTAGAAGGCAGCAAACATTATACCGACCACTACAGAGAGTCTGGTGTGATCCTGAGCAATCCAAATCTACGAACCTTCAGGACACAAAAAACTAACTGGAAGTTAGTCTTCTAAAAGCCCAGAACATGTAAAAGATTATGTTATGTCAGGCCTAATTAGAAAGGATTCCACCTGAAAAACGGTGCCTCTGTCATCTGTTATTTGCACAGCTGGAGCACTTGGAGGCTGCACCACTTTTTGCCTGGGCTCTGGCAGCCAACAGGGCACGAACCCGAGCTGCTGTCACTGGGAATCTGCAGCCCAATAAGAATTCACAGGTGAACATAGTTGGCAGGAGGAAGAAAGCAAATTAAAAACAGTTGAGATAAATGCAGGAAGTACTGATTAAAACATAGGAAAAGAGTGAAATTACTGAGTTTTATTTAATTTAGGAGCAGGTTGGAGAGAGTATACTGGCACACAACAGATTTTCAGGGAGGATTCTTTTAACAGGAGAAGAAAATGTATAGGTACTCCTTGAAAAATAGGTCAAAAATAAACATGCAAACAAAATTGGTATGATTTACAGAACTGCTGAACAGATGCATGGACAAAGAAGAATTAGTTTTCATATGGTGTAGGGAAAGGATTGGGCAGAAGATACAAGTGAAAAGTTAAGTAATGACATGCTTTACATAAATGTCACATCAAAATACAAATATATATGGTGTGATACTTGAATGAATTGTGTTTGAGTCCAGAATGCCTGCTATAACAGATCATTCTGTCTTTTGCAGATCGTTTTGCTGGAAGTGCAGTTTATCATAATTTCAGCGAGTACTCAGTGCATATGACCCATCACCAATATTTTCCCTGCACTTATTTTTATCAGGTAGGAGTTGTTCAAACAAATTTTATTGCATGTTTGATGTTCCCTCTGCCTTGACTGCTATTAAAACTGTTTTTTAGGAACCTAAGAGGAAATAGGATGTTAGAATTGGACGTATCACCTGAGGATCATTTCAATAATGCCCACAGCAGGACAGGATGGCTGCTGATTCCTGGCTAAACAAACACGGAAATACCATCAGGGATGTTTGCTATACGTCCATGTCAACAGCATCAAACATACAAGAAAAATATCTCTGCCCTCAGTCTGCTCCTTGCTGCTCCCTACCCTCCCCATACACAGCTAAGTCAAACACACAGGGACAGGAGCAGGCATGTGCCTGGGGTCATGGTCAGGGACCCAGGCAGGTGTACCTGCAACACAAGGGCATGGCATGGCAGAAAGGAAGGTGTGGGGAGTTTCTGGAGTACTCTGGTAAGAGGCTCTTGGCCTCCAGCAAAAGCCACTGTAGTTTTTGTGTGTATTCAGCTACAGAAAGTATACTGAGCTATTTAAAGGTACTTACTGCATCAGAGCTGTGACAGGCAAAAGGGATTACCTGGGTTGTTGAGTGCAGCACTGTGACAAAATCCATGTCTACCACTGAAAAACAGGTCTGTGGTTTGCTCTGGTCACACTGAGCTCAGAGGCCTCAGGCTGACTCACACTGCCAGTGTTTGGGGCCACTCTAATGCCAGTTTCCAGCTGCCACAGTGCTCCCACCAAAGGACAGGAGAAGAAACAGGCAGGAAAGCAGCATCCTGGGCATACTTTGTGAAAGGCTGAAGTATAGGCTGGACCTGCATGGATAAGGATAGATTGAAGCATTATATCCCAGTGTCTTTATAGAAATGTCAAAAGACAGTGGTAATGCAGACAGCATTAGAATGTTTGTTTGGAATATGTGCTCATGGGGACAGAATGAGTGAGCCCATACACGAAGAGTTAACTCTCCGCGGAAAGGGAGACCAACCAGAAAGCCTGGGGCGAGAAGGAATCCCTCTAGAAGGGCTGGGTATGGAACACTCACACTACAATGGGCTTCAGAGGGAAACTTTATCATACAGCGTTATGCAAATTCATGTGTTTATCCAAGTTTATACCATCACAGGAAAGAAAAATCTATTCTTTTGTTTCCAACTTATCACATGAAAGGTTATGTACGTCAGCTAACTTTGTGTACCAGTCTGGGACCATTAATTTAAATGATTCATCTGGATCTTAATCTGGATCTGATGGAAGCTGATAGCGAGCACTTGGGAGCCTGGTGTGCCTGCCCGGAACAAGGGGCACTGCCGGGCTGGATTCCAGGACCTGTCAGCATCGCTCGGGGCCCGCCGGGCTGGGAGGACGGCCCGCTGTCCCAGCCGGGGCGACAGCAGAGAGCGGGAAACAACGTGGCCCATCACGAAGGCGCCGTGACCGGGCTAGACCAGCCGCCCCGTCCCTGCCTGGCGTGGCTGGCTATGGTTGTAAACCTTGCGTGTTCCCACTCTCGCGTGCCACACTCCGGGGTACCACCCCGAGTGTTACAACCACCCCTCACTGCGGGCGCTCCACTGCTGCGTTGGCCCGCAAGGACAGCGGGGCGGCCCTCGTGGGCCCAGCGACAGCGCGGGGCATGCCGGGAGTTGTAGTCCCACGGGCAGCGGCTTCGCGCCGTAGCACTGAGCATGGCCGGTGGGCGGTGGACCTCGGCAAGAGGGGGGTGCGGCGTTGGTTCGGCGAATACCGTTTGTCCTCTCCCGCCGTGCCGGCGGGGCAGAAGGGCCACCACCCAGTGGGCATGGAAGGAAAAGCGTTTACTCCGCGTTCTCGTGTCCCTCTTCTCCCCTCGGAGTGCGGGATCGGGCTGCTCTCCTTTGAGTTCGCCCCCCCTATCACGCTGCAGATGGAACGCCCCGGCAGAGGCCGGCGCTCCCCCATCCGGCCCGGCGGGCTCCATGGCCGATCCTGCTCAGTGAGGGCGCTGCGCGCTCCCGCCCTCCTTGCTCTTAGAAGCGCTCCCGCCATTGGCTGCGGCTGGGCGCTCTTGCCAATCAGGAAGCAGCTCTCATGGAGGAAGGGAATAAATACAAGATGGCTGCTCATATAAAACCAGGCATTGGGCTTCGCCCCGGTGATGGGGGAAACGAGGCTTTAACCCGCACTCCGAGGGTCCTTCGCCGCTCCCGCCCACGCCGCCGCCGCCTCGCCTGGAGGAGCGACCCTCCGACCGCCGCCGGCCTCTGCCGCGCTCAGCCGCTGCCCGCGGATCGCCGGCGGGGCCGAGGCCGGGTGCGGCGCCCCAAGCCCGAGCGAGGCCCAGCGCCCTCCGCCCGGGCAGCGCCCGGGCCCCCCCGTCCCGCCGCCCGCCGTCAGCCAGGCCCGGCTCCGGGCGGCCATGGCCGTCTCCAGGTCGGTGGGAGCTGGGAAGAATGGGGGAAGTAGGGCCGACAGCGGCGACCCAGCGCTCCCGGCTCTCCGTGTGGCCTGGGTGCGGGGGGGGGAGGAGGGGTGCCTGTTTTCCATCGCCTTTTGCTTGGGGAGCCTGCGGAGCTCTCGCCGCTGCCGCCCCGCTGGGGTCTGGGGGTCGCTGCGTGCACTGGCGCCTGGGTTTGCTTCCTGGCCTGGGGTGATTGCCGTGCCCCCTCCCTTCCTCGGGCCGCAGGGGCTCTGCCTGGGGCGTCTCGGGCTTCCTCCTGAATTCGACACCTCCGTTTTGTTGGCCAGGCTTTCCTAACATAGTTAAACTGCTAGGGACTAAGAAATCATGATATTGAGTACCAAAAATTGTCGAGAAACCGTTTTTGCATTTCAGAGCCCTTAGTTGTAAAGTAACCAAAATAAAACAGGCTTTCATGGAGAAAAGTGATCAGTGTATTCTGGCTCTGCCTCAAATGTTGGGCCGTATCTGCTTGCACACATGTGCTCTGGGGTGTGCCAGCGTTTAAAGCATTCACCGATACAGAGGTGTGTCTTAACAGAGCTGTTTTATAAATGCTGAGCACAAATTCCTGCTGCCTTTTTTTTTTTTTTTTTTTTTTTTTTTTT
>VZTT01017120.1:0-23360 GCA_013400855.1 Buphagus erythrorhynchus | reverse complement strand
ACAGAACACAGGAGCACAGACGAGAAGCTGCCCGGGGCGGTGCCGCCGTGACGCGCGGCCGGGCGGCGGCAGCGGCGGAAGCGGCCGCGGTTGTCGCGGTAACCAACGCCGGGGCCTGCGGGGGCCATGGGCGAGCTGGGCCCGGACGAAGGGGCCGAGAACACGTACAGCCTGCGGCCCGGCCTCCAGCACCGGTGAGGCCGCCGGGCATTGGGGCGTTAGCGCCCCGGGAATGCGGGAGCTGCGGTGGGAATGTCGGGGAGGGCGGCCCTGGGGCTGGCGTGAGGCGGGGGGGTGCTGGGAATGGGGAGCGCTGAGAGTTTGGGGGCTGGAGGGCACCGAGCTCCCAGACCAGCTTCCAGGAGCTGGGACATTCCGGGCTCCCAGACATCACCCACTCAAGTGGGGGATGCTGCGCCTTCCAGTGGGGCTGGTTTCACTCCTGCTGATAGGTGTTTGGCTTTTGGCAATACCTCCATTTTAGCGGGGCTTTTTTCCCCGCTTGTCAACTGTCATTTTTCTCTAATACGTGAAAGCTGTTTTCCCAGGTGGCTTTGTGTACGTTTCTATGCATTGTGTGAACTTTCTGGGCTTTCTGTTGCAGCCTTTTTTTTCTTCTTTTTTTTTTTTTGCCATGATAGATTTAAGTCGTCCACAGTAAAAGAATGCATCCATGCAATACTGAAGGAGAAGCTGACCAACGTACAGTACATCCCAGAAGAAATTCCTGAGCTTACAAAGTCTTTATCAGAGACAATAAAAGACAGACTGAAAGGTAAGGAGGTTTGCTGGGGATGTAATTTCTTTTCTTGCCATGTCCTCTTCCTTTTGACAAGATCCCTCTTTCTTCCTTTATTCTTGAAACTTATTCCTTCCCCGTTGGCTGACTCGAGTCTGCTGGTATGAAGCAATCTGTCCTATATATGTACATTCCTTGCCTGAGGAACTAGAGACCTAATTCAAGCAGACAAAATTTGTTTTCATATAGCTTGGGCAGGTGTATGATGTCAGCCTTGGAGGGTCTGCAACTTGGAAGCTGCATTAGAGAGAAGAAAGAAGTGATGCTTCATTGCTTCTTGCTTCCATAAACAGAGCCACTCCTGCTCTTTTTCTGCTTTGAGTTAGATTAGAGCTGGAATAGCAGTGGAGATCAGAACAAGGCTCAGGGGGCACGGGGAAGGGGGAGAGAGGAGCAGTCAGCCAAGGAAGGGTGGGACTACAGCCTTACAGCGCTGGAAAAAGGTGCTGCTGCTGCACAGGATGCCCTCAAAAATTTTTGAGTTCAAGAAGAAAAGTGCAGGCACCAGCAGGTGTTTCCTGAGTTCTGTGCTGGAACAAGTATATGGATGTGTGTGCTGGCAGGGACACCTTTTTTCCCTTCCTCTTGGGGACAGGCTGGTGCTCCATCTGCTGGGCTGGCCTGAAGTGGTGGCACAGCCACGTGGTCACCTCCGGCAGGAGCCGTGGATTTGTGCTTCTCCCAGAATTACATATCTGCTTTAAAGCCAGCACCAGCTGTAGTCCCTGCATGTGTTCATGCTGAGCTCCTCTGCACAGGGCTTGGCTTCAGTAATGTGTAAGCACAGTGGCAGCAGCCTGAAGCAAGGCTGACCCGGGGTGGCCACTCTTATCAGCTGGCATCTCTGATAAACATTGACATGTTGGATGTTAGCAGAGCCAGCGTGCTGTGTTCAATCCTCCAGTGAAAACAGGGCGCTGGAGTCGTCCCAGGACACTGCTTTGTTGAAGACAGGCATTGGGACCTATATTTGATTTTAAACATGCTTGTTCTGATTTGGCTTCTGGAACATTGCCATGGCCTGATTAGATTTGGCCTGTGCCCCAGAGGTACTTCTTTACTGTTGTGAAACAATAGCACGTCTCTGAAGACACGTAAATAACACAGCTATTATGTGGCCTTTTATACCACTCAGAAACAAAGGAAACACCTGTGTGGCAGAAGAATCTCACAATACCTTTACATCAAAAAACAGTTTTAAAATAAGACAGCTTTTTCAAATAACATTTTGTCCACCAGCAGCCTTATTTACGTTCTTTCCATGTGGCCAGTTCTTGAAAGTTGTCAAAGCAGAGTGCTGACACACAGTGTGTCTACTCAGGCGTGTCTTGTGCCTTAGATGCATCTTTTGATGGATGCCAGCTACCCCATTCACTCTTCAACTCCAGCAAAACCACAGTACTCCATACTAGGAAAATGAAGCTTTGCGAGGCAGTCTGTCCACTTGGCTACTTGCATAGGCTTGTACAGCCACTTGCTTTGTAGCCAGAAATCTTTAGCTTTCAGGGCTGTGTTTTGGGCTCATATTTTTTGGAAGTTTTTGCTCTCACTATTATTTTTTCTCTCTCCAGAGGAAGGATTTGACAGGTACAAGATGGTGGTGCAAGTTGTCATTGGAGAGCAGAGAGGAGAAGGAGTGAAGTAAGTTTTGCATTTTCTAATTGTATTTCTATCATGTATTTTGGGTTTAGGCGTGGGTTTTTTTTCTTTGGAAGCTGCTTCCAACTTTCTTAGCTACAAAGATCTGTCTGCAGATGATAAAGTGTAAATCACTTTCTTTTCTCTTTTAGTGGCAACTTGAGTGCTTAGGTTGTGACTGATTGAATTAGCCAGTGATAATTGGCTCTATGGTGCTTCTTAGCAAGCTGAAATGCTGAAAAACATTTTTGAGGAGTCTGGCAGAAGCATTTTATGTTGTATTAATGATGAATTAGGGTATACCCCCCCATCCGTTCCCAAGGCCCTGATGGAGCACCAAAGCCATGGTAACTCACTTCTGTCTAAAGCCAAAAAGCTTCCGTAAGCACATTTCATTTACATTTTTCAAAAGTTTCAATTTCTCTAATCTCCCTGCAATACTGTCATGGGAACCAAGCCTAGATTCCCTTGTGAGTGCTTGTGGTCAGCTTCAGATGCCTGCAGTCAGACAAAATAATTCCTCGTGGCTGCAACAGTGGGCTGTAGCTTTCCGTTAGTGGGTAGGGAGAAGAAAAAAGGGGAGGCTTACAAGGTTTATGTGCTTTATCTGCTGGGCTTATCTCTATTATTGTGCCTGGTACTCCAGCAGAAGATAAGTGCAGCAGAGCTGTAATCAGATCTGCTGCCTCCCTGTTCTGGAGGTCAGAGAGGAATATCTGTACCTGCTGCTCAGGTTTTTGTCAGGAATATCTGTCTGCAGGCAGACTGCTCCAGAAGCACCGTACCAGGGTGAACAGTTCAATATTCAGGTGGTCTGATCAGAAATGTGAAGTCCAGCCACACAGGCTGACAGAGCAATTGGGAAAATTTTTCGTTTGCAACAGACAGGAGGCAAGATTGAAGCACAATCACTGACATCCTTAATGCAAAATACACCTTAGTACAGTCAGTCATATATTATGGGACCATGCCCCAAAAGGAATCCTGTCAGCTGAGGCTGGCTGGGGCAGGCAGGGAATGGGACACTTGCAGCAGAGAAGAGGGAATGTCAGTGCCTTTAGACAAGGCAAGGTCTCATATGCAATATCCTGTTATGGTCTGGTTGGTTGTCCTCAGGATAGGGCTTGGGTGTAGAAGTCCATCAGGATGGTCAGGGAACAGAGGGTATAGATACGAAAAGACTTGAAGAGGTCGTGGTCTCGTAGCACGGCATCTGCCAAGGAATACGATAGCTCCCTATAAATAAGTTGGTTACGTACCATGAGGGTGCAGGAGGTGAAGGACAAGAACAAATCAGCTAACTGATATGCATAGGCCAGAAGTCAAAGATTCGTAAGCACCATAGCAATGAGGTTTCAAGTCCTGCTGCACAGTGAAGGTGGCAGGGTTGAGAGCTGATGAGTTTGAAGGTGGAGCACATACAGACGGGATTACAGCATGTGGTAGAATTCAGCAGTAGAAAACTAGGCTTGGGATTCAGGAGCACACTTCCCAATTCCATTACCTTTAAAGCAAGCTCAGTTTGGTTTTGAAGGGAAGTATCTGTGATCACTTAGATCATTACACATGAACTCTGGGTAATGTCCTTGTTGGCTCCTTTGTCTAGCATGGCTGCACGATGTTTCTGGGATGCTGACACTGACAGCTGTGCTCACGACGTGTTCATTAACGTAAGTATGGGCTGGATTCCCATGGGAAGTGCAAGGCTTTTGTATGAGAGGCAGAGTGACCTTAAATATGGAGAAGAGAAGAAACAACTATTAGAAGGAAGGAATCAAGATTCTTGAAACAGCCTGATTTACATCCTTATTCACAAAACATACTTAGATAGCCAACAAAGTAAAAGTTCTCTCCTGAGTAGGTGACACAGTACAGTTCAAAAGTCACTGTAGTCACACCATTTTTCTGGTGAGGAGAGAAAGCACAAGAGACAAAGTCTTTTCTTACATGCTTTGCTGAACTACAGTCATGGAGCATGGCTGAAATCCAGGACTGAGCCAAAGTCTAGGTTTTACTGAACATTTTATTTTATTTTAAACTGACACCTAGACACCTGTAGGTGTGTGGATGAAGGAAATTGAGGCACTTCTGGCATTCAGATGCACTGATGTGGGTTACACCACAAGTGAGGTGAATAAGAAACTTAAATAAAAGACAGAAAATTGCAATATATTACCATACAGTTATGCTCTGGTCTGAATGTTCCCTGAGGTTTGCCTGTTCCACTAGACTAGCCAAAAACTTGCCTTGACTAACACAGAGCCTTTCTCTGTTTTCCCCAGGACAGCCTGTTTTGTGTGGTGGCTGCATTTGGCTGCTTCTATTACTGAAGGTGACAAAGATTGTACAGAAGGATGGACGTTGGGGAGAATGCTTTGGAGTTTTTTTATTTAAGTGCACAAAAGCATCATATTCTTCCTTTAGTATATAACACAATTAACAGCTCTACAAAGCACATCCTACACCTGTTCTACACACTACAACATTCTCTCTTCCTTGTGGATATTGATTTAGCTTTAAGCACAATATTATTATTATTATTATTATTATTATTATTATTATTATTATTATTGCCTTTATTTAAATGGCCCTTTGTTTTTTATATAGTGTTGGTTTTGTCCTAAAAGTGTATTGCCAATAGCCATTGCTTCTAAGGCAAACTTAACTTCTGTCTCAAAAGAGTTCTGTTACTTTATTTTTATTTCTATTAAATTAATGAAATATTTATAAGAAAAAAACATAATAAATCTATCTGTTTAATATTTCTTCTCCCGTGGCATTTTCTTCCACTCTACAAGATGCACTATCCTGGATAGCTTGTCTGCATTTCTCAGGTGAGTATTTTGACAATTCTTTGTAACTTAATCCATAAAGCTGATCTCTGATTCTGGTTATCCACATTTGTTCCTATGAGTCCCACAACAATTGGGCTATGAATCCCAGCTGTATCACATGGGATGGTATTAATTGATGGAAAGTCGAGGTATTTAGGACATTAGGTCAGGCCAGCAGCCCACACACCCCATAACTGCCAGAACTCCTCCCTGCAGTAACTGCTCCTTGGTTTAGTGCAATTTGGCATCTGTGGATGATGCTATGAGTGATGGTTGCTCCTCACGCTCTTCAGCAGATACTGCAGTGATTTCTCAATCTGTCATTGTTTTGGTATATGAGGGTGGATGTTTGGAGACTAACTTTGCTAGGACTCCAGCCTGATAAAGGCTGCAGTAGATCTGCAGAAGAGTGCTTAAGCTTCTCATCTCCCCAAAAATTAAGAGCACCAGGTGGGTTCCTGAGAGAGTAGGTGCCAACAGAGTACATCTTAGCATGCCCACTGGAAGATGGGATGCTCTGTGGTGATGCCTATTCTCTCTCTGCTGACAGAGCAAGCACAGCTGAACTATTCCAGTGGGATGAATGGCTTTTAGAGTGCTGAAGTGGCTGAGGTGAAACCTGAATCCCGCCCTCACCATCTGTTAGACCAGAACACACCCTCCCCATGCGGCTCTTGGAAGCCAGGGAAATAAAAAGTTACGATGTATATTCTAGAATCCCTCTTTCAGCTACTGTGCTGGAGGCAGCACATTGCTGGTTCTATATTATATTAGCTTGAAATATTTTGATTATGAATCTTCCTCTCCTCTTCCTGTGGTGGGAAATAGAGAGTGACTTCCCTGACTGCTTTTTTGCTGCCTAAGGCTGTCACCCATTAAGGAACCTACAGAGAGATGCAACAGCGCTGCTTGGTTTGTGCATGACCTGGGAGCGTGACTTTTGGGGAACAGCAAAACCCTCCACACAACATTTTCCAGGAGATGGTACAGATGACCTCAGACTCATTTTGAAGCTTTTAAAAGTCATGGCTGTTAAATCACAATGTTTTATAAAGTCATGGCTGTTAAATCACAATGTTTCACCTTGCTCTGTTTTGGAGGGGTTTAACGGTTTCTTCACAAAGGTGTTGTACAAAGCAGGTGAGCAGATTTGAGTCTATAATCACTCAGCCTCACCACCCTTGGCTGTGGCATGGAATGGGTAAGGGATGCTGTACTTTCCCTGGAGAAAGATTGAGCCACTGCTGAAGCACTGCATATCGGTGTGGATATGCAGGGCAGCTCCCTCCTTCCAGAACCTCCAGAACTTAAACCGGATACATCCATAGAGTGGATGGGTGGAGGAGAGACTTCATCACAGTCTCCCCTCCTCACGATGGGAAGCAGAGGGGCAGACACTGATCTCTTCTCTGTGGTGACCAGTGACAGGACCCAAGGAAATGGCCTGAAGCTGTGTCATGGGGGTTCAGGTTGAGTATCAGGAAAAGGTTCTGTCCCCAGAGGGTGGTTGGGCACTGACCAGGCTCCCTAGGGAAGTAGTTATGGCACCAAGCTTGGCAGAGCTCAAAAAGCGTTTGGATAAGGCTCTCAGGACTCTTAGGGATGGTGCTGTGTAGGGCTAGGAGTTGGACTCCATGATCCTTGTGGGCGCCTTCCAGCTCAGGATATTCTGTGACGTGAAGAGCCGAAGGGCAGGACCGTTGCGAGCCGGAACGGAGGTTCCAGGCGCGGGTTCCCGGGACGCTGCTTCCCCGCGGCGGGCCGGTCCCTTCCCGTGGTTCCGGGCGGACACGCAGCGGCTCCGCCCGCGCCCCGCTGGCGTCGCGGGAGCGGGGCGGGGCCGGGCTCACGGGCTGGGCTGCGGAGCGGCGGCGGCGGCGCGCTGGTACGGGGGCGTCCGGCGGGAGCGGGGGCTGTCACTGCGGGCACAGGGAGCGGAGCGGTGCCTGTCACGGGACCGGAGGTGTTGAGTGGGTTTCGACTGGCGGTACACGAGGGCACCGCACGCTCCCCCTGCGGAGCCGGGCAGGGGTCACTGCCCGGGCCCCTCTCCCGGCGTGGTGGCCGTGGCACAGGCTGGGGGCTTCGGGAGGTGCTGGAGGGTCGGGACGTGGAGCGCTTGCTTTGGGCAAGAGGGCAGTGTCTGCTGGGGTGGTCGTGATGCGCTGCGTCCCCTTTGTGGGGTCGGGCAGAGGCCGGGGCGCGGGTGTGATCCTCCGAGATGGCAGGACTGGCAGCTGAGACAAGGTAGAGGCAGGTCAGTGGGAAACTTTTGTAGTGCACCCTCAGCGCTTGGAGCGTGGGGGCTCCGGGGGACATCCCCCAGCCAGGGGACACAGTCAAGGCCTAGGGAGGACAGTGAGGAGGTGGCCCTGGCTACGGCGAAGGAAGGTGTGACCCAGCTGCTGCGTAGGCACACATCCTCTCTAACCTGATTTTTGTGTCCACCGAAGTCCTGGCTGCACTGATTAATGGTTTTGTAATTGGACTTAAAGTCCTCAGGAATTCTGAGAGCTGTGATGCTCCTCTGTAGTCCTCAATCGCTGTGGAAGGAGGTGCAGGGTGCTCCTGGTGGCCTCTCTGTCCCCTTCCTGTGATGCTGCCACAGCAGGACCCTGGCAAAGCTTGGGGTGCTCAGAAGCAGGTAATGCTGGGTTTCCATCTGCAGGGCCCCAGGGTCTGAGGACAGCCACTGTATTTGGTTTTGAAATTCAGATGACAAATACCTACGCATTATTTCCCAAAGAAATTTGCCATATATACAAAATTATTAAAAATCCTGATTTTGAAGTTTCTTGCTGTGAGGGTTGGGTTGTAACATTCTTGAAATCACTGTACCAAGAGCCACAAACGATAACTGTTGCAGTAAGGAATTGGTATTGGTGTGTAAACCTGCTAAAGGAGGTCTCAAAAAGCTCTGTTGCTAATCTCTAAAAATGAAATAGTGCAGAAGTCAGGTCAGAATGGCCACCTATTCTCACACTTTATTGTCCCTGGCAGTATCTTTCCTGGTATTCTGCATAAACCCTATTTTTGCTGCTTCACTCACCCAGCAGAGGCTGTTGCATGTCAAGACACTCAGTGCCTACAGGTTATGGTATACCCAGAAGGGCTGTGAATGCACAGAGGTCGTGAAAGCAGTTTCTCTTTTTTACTTTTTTACTGTGTATTACTTAACAACACTATCTGAGTGACCACACTGAACTGTTTTCAGTTGTGGTTAGGCAGAGTTATCTTGAGCCATTTGAGACTTTGTTGGTGAGAGGCAGCATCTTTCCATCGATTGCAGGACATGGGTACCAGAGCTTGTGCATGCTCAGGCTCTGCTTAAGAAAATGTTACCAGCCTGCCTGGACCAGTAGGGGATGCAAGGCCTGGGGGATTGTTTTAGCAGGTATAGCAAAGGTGGATGCTGTTGGACCAATGTGTGGCACTGGCTAAACAGGAATCCCTTTTATATGTTTGTGTGGCTTTTAACACAGTGTGGGACAGCTGCTTTTGTTGATCTAAATCCAAAGTAGCTGAAGAAGCCTGTGTTTTACAAGTGGACAGGACTGTGCCAGATCTTGCAATAACCTTTTTAAGGGGCTCAAGGGCTTGACCATCCAGGTAGAGCAGATGCTGACTGTGGGGAGCGTTGCAGTCTGTCTGGAGGTGAGCAGGCTGGGTCACAGCCAGTAGCACTGTTTCCAGGCAGATGCTCTGAGTCTGGAGATAGGGACAGAGCTGGGCCTTGCAAGCCTTGGCTAGGCATGAAGTTGCCTTGGAGATTGGACAAGTTTTTAAAGCACTGATAGAAGAGAGATCCATGGTGAGTCTTCTGTCATTAATCTCTCCCAGGTCTCTGTGTCTCCACGGGGATACACACAAGTAGGGTTAATTGGAGACTGGGGGTTGCAGATGAGGGAGAACAGGGGGAAAAAGATTCTCTTCGATCTATCAGCAGGGAATGAAGAGGAATGTAGGGTCACTTTGGTACTTTATAGCCTGGCAAGAACTTATCTGAAGTGACAGGACTTTTCCCTGAGGCTCTTGCTTACATGCTGTCAATTTGTCAAAGCAATTCTCTGCAGACAGCTGGCAAAGTGCAAAGTTTAGGAGTGTTGCCTGCAGATGAGTCAGCAGAAGAGAAATATCTTGTTCCTGTAAAGTGCAATGATCTTGTAGGCAAAGCAGCACATGACAGTCACATCTGACTGTGCCAACGCCTCCCAAGTTAAGAGGGATGATAGGACAGCCTTGGAGCAGGCGGTGCCACCCAGGAAGCTGTGAGTGTCCCAGGGCCTCACTGGTCCAGCTGCCAGTCTTGTGCTTTGGGTCCCTGGTGGGAATTGCAGCAGCCTTGGGCTGGAGCATTTACTGAGTTGTTGCAGCAAGCTCATTTTCAGTTTAAGTAGCAGCATTTATTTTGCTTCACAGGTAAATCTGCACGTGAAAAGCAGCAGAAGTGGCAGAAGAAATCCTGCTACTGATGTAGGTTTGCAGTTAATACTCTCCAAGAAATTCTTCAGAACATAAAAAAAAAAGTGGCAGATGGTCCAGGTCCTCATGCCATCGGTGTACTTAGGGTACAGAAAGATCTGACCTGCTTCTCCAGTGTAGTGTAATGCTGGAGTTCTATGACACCACCGAGACTAGAAAAGGCAGCACTGTCCATGAAGATGCAGACAGTGAGGTAAAGCTTTGGCTAAGCAGGAAGATTTGCTGGGCCTATTCTGACCTCTTCCACCTGCTAGAGTTGTCAACTTCGGTGTTGTGGTTAAATTTCAGCTCTGATGATGATGTAGTTAACTGACACTAAGGGAGAAGTTTTAAATTCCTTTCATTCCTATATATTTTTTCCTTTCTAGTAATCAATGCTTGTCCTTTTTCCCCTCTCAGAAGTGGCTGTGTTTCAGTGGAATTCAGTGATTCCCTGACAGGAAAAGCAATTCTTTTCCCATCTGGCAGTCGACTGCTCCTCGCAGAGCCTGTGCAGATCTCTCTCGGTGAGTTAGCTGGCCGGTGATGCAAGGCCCTTTTTTGATAAAGGATGCACCAAAGAAATAAGTTTAAGAAGAAAAGCCCAGAGTGTTTTATAAAGTGGTGCAGGGACTCTGATATGCCCATGGCTTTTCCAAACAGGGCACTTCCAGATTTGCTCCTTTCGAGCAGTTTCTCATATTCAGCCATGAACTCAATAATGCAGGAGGGTGACACCTTAAAATAGAACAACGTTAATATTTTACAGCAAGGCTCTTTCTTCTGGTTGTGCTTGGTTTCTATCTTGGAGTGGTCAGAATGAGCTTTGAGAGTTATCTTTTCTTTCCTCTTCCCCATCTGCTGTAAATGTAATTAATTTTAGAACAGGCAGTGTTTTATGCAAAGCCTTCATGTGTTAAACTCGGATACAGATGCTGGATCCCACTGTTGGTAAATAGTTGTTTAGGATGCTATTTTAGTCACTTGGGTCAAATTGAAGCATTCTGAGATTAGTAGGTTTATTGCAGTAAGGTGTGGTGTGTTCCCAGTTTTTCATGAAGACAAGCCTGGTGATGGGAGGACTTCCCAGAAATGCACTAGCCACAGGACAGAGGTTTTAAAGTTCTGAGTAGTGGTAAAATTATTGTTTCATTTCTACATTAATTTGAGTAATTAGCAGAGCTGTGTCACTCATGAGGTGCCCAGCCCAGCTGTCCAGACACTGCAGAGGCTATTTCAGCAACATCTCACCTGTCAGGTCAGAGCAGACAGAGCATATTTTTCCCACCCTTGAAGCTGGTTTCTCCCTTGGTACATTGGGTAGAGCTGCTGCTGTGTGGCTGATGCTGTCTCACCACTGCTGCTGATTTAATGCACAGTGTATAATAGAATCTCTCAAGTTGGAATCCATTTGCTTAAGCTGTTGTTTGCCATCGTTTAACTAACTATGTATACCCTGAGTAATGGAAAAGTTAGGGTAGAGGAGAGCAGATGGTTGAGTGTGGGAGGAGCTGGAAGAAGCTGTTGAAGTTTTCTCCTGAGCTGGGACAGTGCTGCCCTGTACTGTAACCTGCAGTTCTTTGGCTGGCCATGCAATCTGCACCCAGCAGCAAGGGGCTGGTGATAATTTAGCAGAGACTGTACTTGTGTGCAGTGAAGTCTGGTTGCTCTGATGAGCCACGCTAATGTGGGAAGAGCTTCACCTGATTGTGGGGCTGCTATGTCTATGCTTCAGCGCCAAAGCCTCTGCTTTTGATATTTTGCTGGGCAGTGGTTCAGAATGTCTGCATCCAGCACATTAACAGACCTTTTAATTCTCTCCCAAGGGAAGGAAAAAAAGTGGTCGGAGACCAACAGATGACTTGAGGCACAGTGAAATTATTATAACCAAATAACAAGAAAATCAGCTGCTGTTTCCCTCCAGTGTTTTCATGAATTCTGGGGTTACATGAACCAGACAGATGTTTGCTGCTTTTTTTGAACTTCATGGTTTCTGCTAGGACCACGGTGGTAAATGACTGATGCAGAGTGTGCTTGCAAGATGACGCCTTGCAAAATATAAGAATGACTTGTGTCACACCCTGTATTTTCACAGAGGCGTTCTGGAAGCTGCTGCATTTATAGCACGGATCTCACCTGAAAGTTAAACGTTTGCTTAAATGTTTGAAGACTTGGACCTGAGGGTTGCCAACTTTTTTTGCCTGACGTTTGCACCCTCCTGTATGTTTGTTCTCAGGAAATAGTAATTTAATTACTGGAATGGGGGAAACGGGCAAGCTTGACTCACAAACATTGTGGAGTGAGTGCTGGATGGGTCACGCAGTTTTGGAATGTCCTTGTGGCTGCTTCTCACTGTCACTTTTATCTTCTCCACAATATTTTTGTGGCTCATTACTGACCTAAGGTTTTCTTTCCCTGTTCTTAGTACATTGTGGTAGGTCTAGCAGAGCAGCCAGGGATACTTATAGATATGTAGCCCCAAACCAGTCCAGCTGTGTCTGACCCTAAAACTATTCATAAGGTATCATCATGCTGATGCTCAGTGGGGAGGGAGACATATTTGCATCTGTTAAACTGCATTTGACTTGCTACTTAGGAGCATTCCTTAACCTTGAGTCATGTGTGCTTGAGTAAGTCCGATCACTAAATCTGCTACTTAACAGCTCTTTCACAAAGCATACCCTTCTTGGCTGTGAAGCAGCAGAGCTTTGCCAGTGGCCCTTAGTGAGGACAGTCCCAGCTGATCCCAAGTAGAACACTCAGCAGAGCTCCTCTACTACAGAAAAAGGTGGTATTCAGAGGGGCATCTGCTCTTTGTCACACCTTGCACTTGCCCCACCTAACATTCCTGAACACCCACTGCATATGGGTGGGGAGACGTTTTAAATTCCACACCGCTCTTATTATTAGGGAGTTGAGGCACGCACCTAAGGATCGTTAAGGATCATTGCTGGGTGGAAGGGTCATGCTGCTCTCGGGCACAGGAGGCCAGAAGTGCCATGTGCTGCACTGGAGAGGAGTGCACTTCAACAAGAGAGATAATGCTACTTTTTAGTTTTTGCAAATCTAGCACCCATTTCTAACTCCTGCAGCAGCTGGAAAGGGAATATTCACTGCCATGCCTTCCTATAAATCCCTATTTCTGCTTCAGCTGTGTGAAGCTGGAGTTACTAATACTCCAGACCCTTTTGGAAAGGTACAGTGATTCCAGTCCAAAGCACAGGTAACTTTCTTCCTTATAACTATCACAATTTCTGTCCCAAATTGGTGGTACATATGTCGGTTCATCAGAGAAGCAGTTCAGCTGAACCACCACTAATTGCAAAGTGGTACATAAAGTGCCAGAAGTAAGTGTGGCCTGATGTGGTGTCAGCAGCTGCTTCACCATCTGCTGAGTCACCACTGCAGTGGGGACAAGGGACAAGAGGGGAACGCGGTGGCAGCCATCCCAAGGTGGGCTGTCCCCACTGGGGAGCTGCAGCTTGGTCTTATAAGAACAACAAAGCAAACTGCAAGCCTGTTTAAACTCAATTTTAAGTTATGAGCCCTTCCCTCGCCCTTATCCTTCTGCATAGACCTTCCTTCCTCTCTTCAGGACTGTACAGGGATGCAGCACACCCACCAGCTGCCCTGGGGGTGTAAAGGGTAAAGAATCCAAGGGAGAGCTGGACGAGGGCTGATAATCCTTAGGTTGCCTTTTAGATGTGAAAATAGTATTATTAACCTCATAGTAATGATTTATAATTTCTTGTTTCAGTGTCTCTCCAGCCAGTTGACTGCTGCACACTTCTCTCTGCAGAACAGCTCTGAGTTGCATTAAATGATTCAGTATTCCCACCAGGCACTGTTTGTCAAGCCTTGGCAGCTGATGCCAAATACAACTGGCTAAGCCCCTTGTGAGGTGGCTGTGTCTTTGCACTGACCTTCTGTACACTGTGCTTGCTGTTGACTGATTCTCTTTTGGAAGAACTGAGAAATATCTCTTTTTTTTTTCTTTTTTCCCTCTCCCTCATTTTGCTCCAGTTCTTTCTGGACGTGCTTGGCAAGATGGAGCCGCCGACCTCCTCCAGGCTGAATTCCCGAAAGAGAAGAAAAGATGGCTCAGGCCCTAATGGGGCAACAGAGCTGGATGGAATCCCTCCAAAAATGTCCCGACGCTCACTCGTAAGTAAGCAGAGATGAGAATTTTGGGAGCCTGTGAGATGAGGGCACTGAGCTGTAACAGCAGAAAGATACAGGTGGTGGTTTATCTGTGGACAGAGAAAGCAAGGGGAGGGACAAGAGGTAAGAAGCAAATGACAGTAGCTCTCCTTCTTGCAAATCTAGTTTGGAATTTCCCTTTGTTCATAATAATAACATACTTACAACGTGAGCTTAAATTAGGTCTGAGGCAAGCATTGCTAAGCTGCTTTCGTGGTATGTCCAGCTTGTTGCTTAAGCTGAGCCAAAGAGGCTTGCATTTAGATAGCCATGGAGAAGGAGGCGTTTCTCCCAGGTGGGTTTTATGTGACCCACTGGGAGGGAGAAATACTCTGGAGAAGAACATAACTGCAGGAAGGTCTGAAGCCTGTAAGCACCTGCAGAAGTGATCTGTTGAATCCATGCTCTGATGCACTGGGAAGATCACTGTTCATTTGATTTTCTTGGGCTGGAGAGAAACTGCATTTATGTTGCCGGTACTTTGGGAGTGTTCCGAAAAAAACTACAACAAACAACTGAAATACTTCTTTTCTAGATCAATCTTGGGATGGCTTTAACTGGCTAAAGCCAGTGGGATCTTTTCTGAAGGGGGTCTGATCCAGTTAATGCTACTGAAAAGGGCTGCCTTTAACTTGTCCTTGCCACAATATTGCGACAATTGGCTTTTTATAGTTCTTCTCTGCCCTCTTCCTGGAGCTGTCCTGTACATCACGTGTGCTCTAGTTGTTCTTTTCTTATCTCTGTCAAAAGCCAGCTACCATCCCTGCCACATCATACCAGGGTCATAGTCCTTGGCAAAGTGTGGTGATGTGTTGCAGCTTTCCTCCTCGATGACAACACTTTGCTCTTCAGGAGGGCTTCAGCCCTGTCACAGGGCATTGAGAGTGGTAATGAAGTAAGAGCAGCACCAGCACTGAGAACTGGGGAGGTAGGCACTGGATATGGAGGCTTGAGCTATGCTGTGACTTCTCCCACAGAACCTTTGTGTCCTTCACTGTTGCCAAAACCCACCCTGTCCCTTTTAAAGATCCCATATATTTCAGTAAGGAGAAGTGTGCAGGTTATTTATTATTCCATGGGAGTCACTTGCTCTTCAAGTTGCTGTCTGTCCTGTTAGAAATAAAGCATCTATGAACAGCACAAGACAAGTAATATCTAGCCACTTTCTAAGCTTCCTGCCTGTTTTTTAGCCACAGGGCAAATACACAGTTCTCCTGGTGAAAGATTTCTTATTTTCTTCCTTTTTCTTCTTTTCTTCCTTTTACTTATTATAGCAAGAGTAATAGTGTTGCCTGACTGTGAGATTACATTGAAGCCTTTTCCACTCCCAGCTAAGCAGCTGTTGGCAGAATGTTTCCCTGAAGTAGCAGGACTCAGCAGTAGATGGTGGTAACAAACCTGCTGACACGTAAGCCTGTTGTATTGTGCACATCAGGTTGAGTTTTGACCCTCACTGGCCCTACAGGGGAAGGGCAAGACTCTGGCAGGACTTTTTGAGGACATGTTCCTCCTATGTTCCTCTGATAATTTTTATAGGGCTTTTTTGTGCTTTTATTCCTAACTTCATATCAGATATGTGCCAGCTGAACTGCCAAGAGTCTGGTTTTATAGGCAAGTCCTAGACTTAATGGCAGTGATGAGAGGAGAGACCTACAGGCCTTATCTGACAGTAAGGATCCCGGTAGAGGAGATGCTGTGTGAAATGTGGAGCCCTCAGTAACTTAAAGGAGATGTTCAGCAGGAGCAGTTTGTTTGAATGTAGTGGTCAGTGGTTGTTTTCCTGTGCATTTCACTATAAGCACTCTAATAAGGAATGGCACTGGCCAGAATAGCAGTGGTTTTTCTGGTTGCTGTGGTGCTGGACACTGCCAGGATTCTGCAGTAGGACAGGAAGCCAGGGAGGAAATTGCAGATTAGCCTTTTTCAACTTGAAGGTATTATTGTAATGATTTGCAAGCTTGTTTCCTAGTGTTCTGACTGAGGAACAAGATGTCCGTTGCAGCCCTACACCTTCCAGCTAGAAGGAAATTGAGCTGTTTGTTTTGTAATGGGAAGGGCAGATGTTTCATTTCCATTCAGAGCAGACCAGAAACGATGCCTGGACTTCAGCTGTTGATTAAATGTACTGCTGTGGTCAAGCTAGCAGGCTAGAGGGGTTTTCTTGCAGCAGCTGGAGTTACTCTGCTACAGATCAAGGTCAGTCTCTCACTTGTAGGGCTCAGAAATGGTGACAACACACACATTCCCTGGGAATTAGTGCTGCAGTTGGTATTGCTCTTCTGCTTGTTCATGTACTCAAATCAAGGAGCTGTTACAGTTTGTACATCACAGCACAAATACTGAGGCACAGCAGAGTGATGGTCTTGCCAGAGTGGGCACAGCTGAAGCTGTGACAGTGAGGTTTGAGGCTTGGCTTGTGCTGCTGTGAACTGCTGTTTGTCAAAAGTCTGAGTTTAGCAGCTGCAGCTCTGACCCTCTGATTTTCTCAGTCCAATATAAATACTGTCTTCTAAACTCTTTTTTCTCTCTCTCTTCCTCTCTAAACTCAGGCTAATCAGCTTGCAACGCTGTTTTGAGGTTTTACACTAATTAGTCTTTTATTACACAGGTCTGAATTGTGCAGAGGCACAGTGAGTCTCACGGTGACTAGGGACACTGCAATGGCAGTGCTGCCACTGTGAGCTGCCCTCACTTTTGCACTCTCACAGTGAAACTTTCCTGGCTGTTTAGGGCCTGAGGGAACCAGCTCCATTCTCAGATGAAGTGGAGATCGACTACAGCAAGCCATACATCAGAGTGACGTATGAAGAAGCCGTGAGAGGGACCCCTTGTAAGTAAGAGCACAGACTGGATGGGGATTGTATAAATGTTGGATTTTGGGGGGTGTGGGTATGATTGAGACATCTCTGAGACCAAACTCACCTTGTGTGTTGGACCAGGTTTACAGCCAATGACTAAGTGAGTGCTTTGGTGATTAGATAACTGTTCCAATGGGAAATTTGGCCTGTCAGTACACCTGAAATTCAAGTTTGTATCTGTGAGAAAAATACAGATATTTTTTTAAACTCTAGCTGAGCCACTGACAGCCGTAAAACTGCACACTTTCTGTACTACCTTGTCTGAGGTAGCTTTAGGTCAAGCACTTGAAAAGTCATATTTTCTGAAACTTGAAACGGGCAAGTAAAACCAATTTATATCTTTGTTCAGAATGTCCCATTCTAGCCTGGATTTGAATTAAAGTCAGTGTCATTAAACACCACAGGCCAGCCCCACATCAAGAATGTGTCCTTTTATTCTCTAAGCCAGGCTGGGAGAAACACTATTCTCTTTGGAAGTCCAAAGGGGAGGCAGAGGCACAACTGACTCCTGAAGGATCACAGCCCTCTCCTGCCAAACAGAGTATGCAGACAGTGCTGTCTTACCTGGCCTCTCTGTTGTGCCTACAGAGACAATAAAAATGCTGCACTTCTATCTACCTGACTGCTGCTAAGAGATGAGCCAGCTCAGATTGAGATCTGGCTGTGGTTTCTTGCCAGAGGTTCTGAAAATCCAGTGTATTTCACATTCTGCATTAATTTCCCACCTGAAAATCTCCAGAGTCTGCACAAAGGTTTCTGCTTTCAATAGTGGTGGCTCTCCTGCCTGTCAGGTCTAAAATACAGTGCATGCTTCCTTGTTGCAGTTTGTGTCTGTGCTCAGGAACTGTAGCTGCTGCAGGTACAGAGGAAAGATAAGAATGTCCCAGCTACTTTCCAGAATGTAAATGAACATTCATAAAGGTCTGCTAGGACCAGCCCTCTTCTGGCACACAGAAAGCTTTTGCAGTTACAGATCTCCAAATCCTTGGCTCTTCAGAGCCTCCTGACATCCTCAGGTTGAGGTCTTAGCTTCACTAAAAGATGATTCTAAGAGGCTGTCCTCAAACTGACTCCTCTGCTTAGCTTGAACTTAACAGCCCTGACCTTTGCATCAACTCTTCTTTCTGCCTCCCAAGCTCTGTCTCTGGGTACCTCCAGGGCTCTGCCCAGACCTGTGGGGTCTCAGCTTCCTTTTAGGTCTTCTGTCTTCCCTGTCCTCACTGCAGCTTTGGTGTGCCTCTGCTCACCACTCCTCTGAGTCTGTCTGAACTGGGCTAAGAGAGCAGCAGGCTGTTCCCAAGTGTGTCACATACAAAGATTGGCTTTTGGTTATCAGCAGCAAGAGGACTGTGGTCCTGTGTGGTCCCAAGATCAGAAGCCTCCCACTATTACATGGCAGTGCTGGACTATCTCACTTTACCTCTGTGCTGACCTCAAAGAACTGAGCTACAATTTCCCCTGGCAGAGGTGGCCTGAGGGAAGTTTTGGTTGTTGTTTTTTAACTACTATTATTATTATCATTAATATTGATATTAATATTATTGAAGGGTTTAGCTGATAATGCCAGTGATTCAGCAGAACTGTGTCTGCTTTTCTTTGAATAGTTCAGCTGTGTTTTAGAATAAAGCCATACACTGCATGTGTCTGGGGGAGCTGATGATGCTGATCCCTCAACCAGACTGTGGCAGCAGGCTGCAGAGGGGGATGCTGTAAAGGTCTTGAGATGCCATCCTGGCAGACAGGGGGAAATCAGGCACCTGTGAAGCATTTGGGCCAGTTCCCCTCTGGTATATCACTGTTGTGCAGAAAGTTAATTCTGCATTTGGATTTCCATAAAAGGGAAATGTTCTGGGTTTGCTTTTCCCTTGGTCTCCACTTCACCTTGTTTGGATGATAGATGGTAGGCTTTCAATCTGCCTTTAAATATGGTTGTTTTTCAGCTCTGTGCTCGGATACGTTTGTTTCCGCATGGGAAGGCAGAGAGCCAGGCATTTATCTTCACAGTTCTGTCCTGATTATGGTGATGCATTCTATAACACCTCCATGACTTTCAGAAAGTCCTCAAATGTGAGCATGAGCAGCAGCTGCTTCTCCAGCAAGGCATATTCACAGCTGTCTCTCTGTCCCTTTGGCACAGTGGATCGCCCTGTCAGAGTTTATGCCGATGGAATATTTGACTTGTTCCACTCTGGACATGCCCGGGCCTTGATGCAAGCAAAGAACCTCTTCCCAAACACATACCTCATTGTTGGAGGTAAGGAGTGACCTTGTTGACTTTGGCTGTTGCAGGAGTACAGTTTAGCTCCATCTGTGGTTGGGCATACAGGGCTTTTGTCTTTGTGGCCTCAGTGACTCTCACTGCAGACACTTGTCCCAAATGTTGCTGGAGTCTTATTGCAAAATGTTGAGGGTTGGGTATGTCTACAGAAAGATATCCTGTACCAAATGAGTGCTTAAGGAAAAGATTGTTGATCATGCTGTTTTAATTTCACCCCTCTATTTTGTGACAGATACAGGTGAGTTGCACATCTGAGTATCAGAATATATTAGGGATAGTTGAGCATCTACTTTTGACACATAAATGAGACAGCTAAACTACGAGTCCCTCCATGGCTGCTTTGTTACCTGTATTGCCCTGCAAGTCACTCTCCAGCTCCACTTTCCTGCTGCTTAGTGCCAAACTGATCCCACTGGGAACGTGGAGATCACAGTGATTTCTTGGGCACCTGCCTTAGAAGTCAGTGAGGCCTTCTTTCTCCAACTAGAAGTTCCCCATTTTGTCTGTTGGGCCATAAGTCTTTAGATGATGCCAGGAATGTCCTGCTGAGTGCCTGAAGGGATCTAGCAGAGGACTTTCAGCCAAGCTCCTTCAAGAATGTAACAGGAAAAAAGATACCCCTCTTCTGGCTGCTGCAGTGCATGGGCCTCTGTCTAGGCAGTGCCTCTGCTCATCCCTCCTCCCATGTTAAGGACACACCAGGCTGTGCGTGTTGTCCATCAGGAGCTGACCCCTGGTCAGGTTGCATAATGATGCTGAAGTATGAGAACTGAAAATACCTTTAAGTAGTTTTCTCAACTCCCGGTGTCTTCATGAAGCAAAATGAAGTTCTGCCATAGAGCAGTTATAACGTCCTTGGGTGGTTTGTTTCCTTATCACAGTTTCAGTCATTGCTGAGAGCATTTTAATAGTGGTATGCCTGCACTTCTTGTGTGCTGCAGTAGTGTCTGGAAGGGAAAGGGAGGGAGGAGAGCTGAAACAGTTCCTCCAACTTATAAACTGCCCTGAGCTTAGAAATCTTAAAGGCTGAAAGACATCCCCATGTACATAAACACTACAACAAACAGGAAAATAACTTCAGGTCAAACTATTAACATGTTAAAGTAGCAAAGAGAGTAACCATGTTCTGTGCCTCTAGGGGGCTGGTGAGGAGGAGGGCAATGAACTGCTCCGCTTGCACCAGGACTGAGACAAGAGGCCACATCCCAAGAGAACATTAGCTCCAAGCGGGGAACAATCTCCCCCACTCTTTATCATCTGTTTGTCTAGAATGTAAATACATCCAATACCAGTGAGACTGGTAATGCCTTGTTTACTTTTGAGTCTGATAATCAAATAGAACTCCTTCAATATCTTACATTGCAGATTGTGAAGAGTTTTTAATTTACTTTCTCATAGAACATAATAATTAAGCTTGATTTCCTGAACTCCCCCTTGAACTCCCCCTTGAACTCCCCCTTTTTTTTGATGTAAACTTTCCAAGTAGACTGTGATATGGTATTTTATGAAATCAGAAGTTCAGGCAATAAGTCTTTTCAGATTCCAAGCCTGAGACATGCAAAGCTTTCAACGTGGATTTCTGCCCAGCAGACTCCCAGGTGCCATTTCTTATAGAAGAGTGGTCTTCTCTGTTGGCTGGTTTTCTTGATAAATGTTGTAAGCTCTGGAGAGCTTAAAGGCTTGGGGTGTAGGTCCCCAACTTTAGGCAGAAATTCCCCAAACAGCCTGCCCAGAATTGCTCAGTAGTTCAGTGCCCTGAGCACTCCCTGTTCCTGATGCTTTTTGGCTGGAAGAGCTGGGTTTGAAACACCAGCCTCTGTCAGCTGCTGGCATTACCTGTTTCAGCAGGATGTAGGCAAGGTTGTTTTGCTGTAAATCATTGTGGTAAGTGCCTCAGACTCAGTGTTCTCTGCCTGTTTCTCCAGTCTGCAGTGATGAGCTGACCCACAACTTCAAGGGTTTCACAGTAATGAACGAAAATGAGCGCTACGATGCTGTGCAGCACTGTCGCTATGTGGATGAGGTGGTGAGAAATGCACCCTGGACCCTCACACCCGAGTTCCTGGCAGAGCACAGGGTAATTTGTGACATCTGATCTGTTTGGAATTTCAATTAGCCTCTCCCTGTTCACAGCAAGAATTCGTCCTTGGGGGTGACCTCTGCCTGAGCAAACTGTTTCTGTTGAAGCTCCTTAAATATCAAATGAACTGGGTTATGGGAATTGAGTGGGTTTCTTTGGAGTGTAGAAGCATTTGCTGAGCTGGCATGTAATGTTAAAATAAGGTAGAGATTGTGACATAGTGAAAAAGCCTGAGAGGGTTCTCGCTATTTCAGGAGAAGTTGGTGCACGTTACAGACAGGTGTGAAACGCAGTAGAGAGAGGATTACATGGTTTGGAAGCGATTTCTGGGGGTGTCTGGTCCAACTCCCTGCTTACAGCAGGGGCAGCTTAGATATACATCAGCTTCCCTGCCGTAGGAGACCAAACAAGCTGTCTTGAAAGCCTTTTATCAGTTGGTGAGATAAAGTGAAAGGAATCTCTGACATCTGTTGAACAGCTTTGGGAGGTGAAGGAGCCTCCAGGGGAGCTTGCTTAGTTTACCTTGTTGCCATTAACAAGCCATTTCTCTGTGGAGCTTAGAGCAGCTGTGTCCTTACTCCCAGCCTTTTGTTTCCTCTCTGTGATGTGCTTGCAGTTCAGAGGCAATTGCCGCTGAGAACTTGGGAGTGCTCTGTGTTGTGTTGTAACAGAGGGAAGTGTCTTGCTGTTCTCTCTCACACCCCTGAGTGGAGGTGTTGAGCCTCCGCTCTTAAACCCTCTTTTGACAGCAGCAGGAGATCTGTACATTCCAGGTAAAATGTTGACTTGCTTTTTAAATTTTCAGATCGACTTTGTTGCACATGATGACATCCCCTATTCTTCTGCTGGCAGTGATGATGTCTATAAGCATATAAAAGAAGCAGGTGGGTCCCCCTCAAATTCTCCAGGGCTTTCTGTCAAATATCTTCTGGAGTTTCTCCTGTACCTCTTTAATGAAAGATTATGCCTCTCTGGGAACAAGGTCTGCCCAGGAAGCTCTGGTGGCAGGAAGAAGCAACTCTGGGCCCTGCTTCATAACACTAGTCCCACGTCCCAGCCCAAGCATGGCCCCAGCATTAATTCCTAATTTCAGTCTAGTTGTTTTGATTGAATTAACAGCAACCTCTTGAAAACATACTACAGTTTGGCTTAGAGAGTCTCACAAATCGGGAGTCTCATGAACTTAGCAGAGGGGCACCTCTAGCTGTTTGCTGTAAAATTCACTGAGTGTGCAGCTTTTTTGTATCTATCAGAACTCAGCCATCAGAGTGTTATATTTCCATCCATTAAAATATAGGACCCATTGTCCTGTCCTTGTCCCCACACTATTCTATATGCAGTCAACATTTAAACCAGCTAAAGTGAAGACCTTTTCATTAGAATACCTGGTATTTTGACATTTGGTATTTTGATGTTTTGGTCTTACTTAGGCATCCCAGAAAGGATGGCTCTGGTATTGTACATTTAAGGACAAAGATGTGAGAACAGTTAGGAGGTGAGCTCTTGACAGGAGAAATTGTTTCCTAATCGAGATGGCAGCAGCTTTTTGCCATGTGTCTTGCTCACGCTGTCCTGGGTCCTTTTCCCCAACTTTAGGCATGTTTGCACCGACCCAGAGGACTGAGGGCATCTCCACATCCGACATCATCACGCGCATCGTGCGGGACTACGACGTCTATGCCAGGCGGAACCTGCAGCGCGGCTACACGGCCAAGGAGCTCAACGTCAGCTTCATAAACGTGAGCTGAAGGGGGTCTCACCACATGCTGTGGGAGCCAGAATACTGCAAAGTGTGAAGAGAGTCTTACCTAGTGATAGCACAGTCCTGCCATGTGCCAGTGAAAGACCTGTCTGCAGAGCTAAGCATTGGCACCAAACCAGTGTCCCTGGAGTAGAAATTAGACTTCCACCCCTGAAATCACTTCAGAGATTGAGAGGACTCAGAGGAGGTGGGGGGTTGCTAATGCTGCTCTCTTGTCAGAGATGCCTTGATGATGTCTTACCTATTTAAAGAGCTGGATAGAGGGTGTGTGGCAAAATGTGTGTTTTCTTGAATGAAGAGTGAGTTGTTCTTGACAGCAGCTGCTGTCTCATCTCTCTCCTCTTCCCCCAGCCACCTCCTTAGGGTAGGAGTCTTTTGTTAGGATAAAATGATGCTATTTCTGATGCTGATTTCACTGTACTGTTCCCCTCCTGGAACTGCAGGAGCAGC
>VZTT01017056.1:18698-29704 GCA_013400855.1 Buphagus erythrorhynchus | reverse complement strand
GTTGGGTTCCAACACATTGTTTTTTGTATCTCAGAATTATTTATAGAGATTTTCTAAAAATTAGAAGATGCTTGAGGAATAGTGATATGACTTTATGTATAAATCTAGAATTTGGAGAATGTTCATCCAGCTTTCTGGTTTTAGGTGGAGTGGAGCTTTTATGGAAGGCCAACAACCTGTCTTAATTTTCACTACTGAGAAAGTGAGTTACATACTTTTTATTTTAAAAACTCTCATAGCAGGAGACCTGAATGCTTTTTTCAAAATCCATCACCAGTTTAATTTGATTTTAAGAGCTTTTAGTGGAATCATTATCCTGATATAATCAATACAACAGTTAAATGGAAGTTGTGTTGCATTCAGGGTTGAGAAGCCAGGCTCTCAGAACTGCAGAGAACAATTAATAAGATGAAGTACAGAGGACATTGTGTGACTCTTCATTGCTCATTGTGAAGAACTGTTGAATAGGATGTATGTTTTTAAAAGGAATTATACATGAATCTGTCTTTATGCAAATGCTTTTTCCTGTAAGTCCATTTGTTGCATCAAATAAGAATTTTCTTTACTTGTTAGAGTCTGCAGACTGTTCCGAATTATTCTGTGTGTCCTATAGAAAACACAATTTCCTAATTTTTTCACAACATCTAAAACTAAGCAGTACTGATACCTGAATTTCTGTTATATCATCTTTGTGTAAATTAAGGGAAAATTTTATTTTCTTTTTTTATTTTAGGATGGGGATTTTTTTGTCTATGTACAGAAACCTAAACTGAGCAGTCTACACAAATACAAGCTTGAACAACAGGAATCAGCCAAGCCACTGTGTTTCACAGCACATATAACAAACCAAATTGTCACACTTCTGTGTTTGTGTAAGTTATATTTGTCAATGGGTTGTGATAAGGAAGCAAAGAATTGTATGAATTACATGGAATGTTCATATTTATGATTTGCTCTTTAATATTTTTATTTTTTATACTTCCTAAAACAGCTACAAGTAGTAATTAAAGATTCCTGATACTTTATTGGATACCTGTAATCACTTGTACCCTGCAGATCTCATTACACCTTTATTGCTGTACCTTTATTTTGCTGCTTTGAATCATAATAAGTCCTTTAAATATCCTGTATTAATTCTTCTTTCAGCATTCACTGGGTATTGTTCTTTTTGGATGTCCTTTTGCCATATGATATCAAACAGGTTTTTCCCACAAAAAACAATTGTAAAAGTGATGATTATTTTTCTTTTAACAGATTCCAACGACTCTGTGTACCAGGTTCTGATACCTCTGCAGCAAGATACTAAGAAGAGGAAGAAGAAGAAGAAATTTTGTCCAAGTCACTTCTACTAAACCTTTCAGTATCTGGAGCTGTTCTGAAAGGAACATCTTTAGTTGTCCTGGACAAAGACCACGTTGCAGTATTGGGCAGTCTGGCTGCACCTAAGAAAGAGCCCAGAGGTAGCTTGAAAAATCATATTAAGATGATGTAAGGTCTAAAATTTCCTTGGGCAGAGCACTAGGTGGGAAAATTGTGCTGTCCCTCTTGTCCCAGCTTCTGGTTTAAAGCTCTTCACTGGGAAAACAACTTTTCTTTAAATTGGGATGTAACCTGAGTGTTGTAATTCCTAATGCTAAATACTGGCTGAGCTGTTTTCAAACAGCTATTTCTATTTCCTTCAGCGTTTGTAACTGAAAGTAGCAAAAGCAAATGCAGCACTTATGTTGCTCTTTGGTCTCATCTATCTCTTACTTCCCTCAGAGTACCTGACTATATGGAATACAAAATTTCAGACGTTGCAAACCTCGAAGGAGCTGCCCCTGGGGACCAGCGGCCAGGTAAAGCTCAGCCATGAGTTTGGGCTTTGTGCATTTGACAGCAGGGAAGGGAGTGTTGGGCTGCAGAGCTCTGCTGGTACTGGAGGAGCAGTAATTGCAACTTCTGCAGCAAAATTAATAGTGACCAGTTGATGAATAGTTTCTGTCAGAATATTCATTGGGAGGATGATGACCTGTAGGAATTTCTGTGATAATTTAGTATGTTGTCACTTCCCATAGTCGTGATTATTTGGTATGAATAAAATCACTGAACATAAAACCCATCAGTGCAGGAACTCACTTTTCTGCTCATCTCATTTATGATACACTTTAATATTTTGCAGTTGTGGTGTTATGAGGAAAAATTTTTTCTAATTCATGGGAAAGTGCTGACTGTAATTATGTACAAGTGTGAAACATCGTCTTTGGCAGCTGCTGTGGGAAAGCTCAAGTACAGTCAAACCTCTGGTAAGATTTTTTTTTTAATAATTACAGTGAAAAGATCTTGTAAAAGGGAGATGTCTGAAATTGTATAAAAATTATTTTAACATAGTCCTATAAAATTAATTGAAGTTAAACAGCTTGAAGCAACTTCACACCATATCGTGTTCCTGGCTATTAAATTTACTGGTGCTGGGAACACCAAAGTACACAAATGTTTGAATTTATTGTGGCTTCACTTAGCCTAGGTTGTCATTCAGATACTGGAATGCTGGTGATGAATATTGAAAACCAAGTGAAGTGCTGTTTTCTAAAAAGTATTTTCGAAGAGTATGTGATTGGATAGGGTAATGTCAGAGATTAGTTTGTGAACTTCAATTTGAAGTTGTACTGTTGTAGTGGTTTTAATTAAACACTGCATTGGTAAAACATTGCAAGTAATGCTCAGGATAAATTGTGTAATAACTTACTTCTTCTGCTCCTAGAGGCAAGATGGAGAAACAGTATAAAAAAGGTCATAAAATTACCTGCTGCTGAAATAAAACTGGCAGCTTTCTTGGCATAACACCACTTGCATTATAGTTTAGAAAATATCTATTAGTGTAAGAAGTTGATGTAATATTCATACTTCAATAAATGTGCTGTAAGTTTTATCTTCATGTAGTTTCATTTGTGTGTTCCCAGATGTGTCCTTGTTTATGAACTGGAATACCCTGGAAGATGAGGAGCTGGTGGTTTCCTTTCAGTCCCAGGAGCCTGTAGCTCTGAAAGCAGAGTCCAGAATGAACGTAAGTTAGCATTAGGGTCGTTTGAGGTGGTTGTTTGTCTTGTCTCTTCCCCATGCTGCTACTTTTAAATGTTATAGCAGAAAGAAATTTCACTTTTTCTGTTACAGATTGTTTCTAACACTGTTTCTGGAATTGGAGATAGTAATCATAATCTGGACAGCAGATTGACACATGAAGTGTCCCGTTATCTTGCTTAAAATCCTTAAATATTTTGGAGCTGAATAATAACTTTGTTTTTCTTTACTACAGTTAAGATCAAGAAGGAGCACTGTTGCCAAAGAACAGCCAGAGACCTTATCAGTTGGGCAGGTCTTAATAAATTTCAAAGTAAGTAATCCAAATATCTTCAAGTAGTTTTTAGACACTCTCAGAATATTCTAGGTGTCTCTTAAAGCTGTTACTTCTTTCCATGTCCTCTTGCACATATCAGGTTGGCCAAGCTGCCTTGAACAGGTGAGGTGAAGGATATTGTTACTATCATTATTGTGCAAGAACAGCATTTGGGCACAATGAAATTAAGTTTTGTCATAGGAGCGTGTTTTGAGAACTGTGCAATACAGGGCTTATAAAAGCTGGGTTCTGGAAACTTGCACAAATTTGTTCATTTTTAATGACAGTCTCTTGCAGTAAACAAGGGAGGATATTTCATCTAAACTTTGCTTGTTTAGGTTCTTATTTATGGCTTTAATTTTGTTGAAGGCCTTTTGGCTCTAGGAAGTCAGAAGAATTGTCAGGAATTCCACTACGAATACAGCAGTAAGATCTAGTTCCTTCCTAGAACTTGCTGCAAGTGCTGTGATAGGTCACAGCAGGACAGGAGGAGAAACTTATCTACAGTTCACCGTGGCTGGACACCTTGGTAGTGTCACTGATGTAACAGGTGATTAATCCATGAGCAGTTACTGCTTACCTGAGTTCAGAGTGAGGAATTCCCTCATTTGCCTCTTGCATGCTTGAGAGAAACTATCCTATCGAAACACAGAGAGGTGAGGAATTTTTGTAAATTTTTTTAAGTTGAATTCCAACTTGCTTCTACTTGGTCTAATTAATGCCAGGGCAGTTCCCAAACATTTGCCTTGTACTTCTGAGTTGCACAGTGTTTGTCTTTTCCAGGATGCTCCTAATTATGTGTTGGAAACGAAATTGAGACAACTGATGACAAAAGCATCGACCCCAGATCTGCAAGCCACCATTGGCTGTGTGGTCACTGCCCTTACAGACAGATGTAAAAAAAATCCAAAGTACTACCCTCAAAATTTCCTGCAGGAGATTGTTGAAACACGGAACTTGTCCTACAGGTAGTGACTCTGCATTTTTTGAAGTGTAAGAAGTAGTCATTAAAATTAAAATAAGTAGAAATAAAGTTCTTTATAAGCTGCTCTTGAATTATCAGAATTTAGTTCCAAATGTGCTTATTTTCTGATGAAGTTGGTGTTTTACATAAAAATTTGTCTGGGGAGGAAGATTAGTACTATTACCTTAGTCGTCAGTGTAGTTCTCAGTGTGGACTGTGCAACCTATTAATTGCATATTCTTATAGTTTATGTCCAGATTTAATGGCTGTTGCTTTGGAGAAAAAAGATATGCATCTCTTACAACTCTGCCTAGAACGGTTTCCAGATATTCCTGAAGAAATTACTTATGCTTGCCTGAAAGCATTTTTAAGGTAACTTGAAATATTTTCTTTTTTTCTTCACCAAATTTTAGTCTGCTTTTGTTTTTGTAATAAGCTTCAAAGATGGCACTGCTGATTTTAAAGCTAATAATTAGAAGTCTTAAATGTCTGAAATTTTCTTCCACAGCGTGAGTGAATCCCATCTTCAAAACACAGATGTAAATCTGGATTCTGTGATCTGTTACATTGATGTTGAATTCGACAATAAAGAAGTTAAGACTGAAATTGTAGAGAATGGTTTCAGAGCAGAGATGGACCAGGACATTTGTGGTACCAAAATCCCAAAGGAAAGCCAGTCCAGGAGTGATGATGAATCCTGCCCTATTGGGCCTCAGAAGGCAGCACTGCTGTATCCTCTGCGTGGTGAAGGGAAGCCAGAGCATTGCATGTGCCGTGGATGTTTATGTTTGGTATTGCCAAAAGGCACATCCTCTCTTACTGCTGAAAGTTTCTGAGATCTCCTAAGAGCAGTTCCTACTCAGTAAAAAAAGTGTTTAAAAAATATATAGAAACATTTAGCTTTTAGAATGTATCTACACTGGTTTAAACTTAGTTTTATTACACTATTGCAATAATCTTCACTTAAGAGAAAAGGTATCAGTGCTTTGGATATTTGCCTGTTGAAACACATCTGGCAGTTACACCCTTGCAGTGGACAGAACTGTTCAAGTTAAATCTACCATGATGGTTCCGTTGCTGTAGATATTTCATGATAGAAATAAGATTCAAAAACTTGGAGAAATATTTTCTTTAGAATTCACTCTGGTTTGTAGAAACTGGTATTTTTCTTGCAATGTTATTCCCTTAATAGCACTGCACAGAAATGCTGTTCTCCATTCAGCTTACACTGAAACATTTCTTTTGCCTCACCTGAAAAACCTTCCAGCTGAACAAGCTATTGTAAGTATATTAATATTAAAAGGATTTTAAACTCTCATTATTATTTTGTGATGAGGGAAAGGGAAGAGAGTTTTTCTATTGTATATGAGAAATTCATATTCTTTCTGCTTTCTGAATAACAAATTAATGCACCAAAATTAATTAGGATGCCTAATAAAACTTAATATTAAGGAATATCACATTTTTCCATGGACTTCAGTAATTTTCTTGATATTTGTAGTCCTAACTTGTTTTAGAGCAGGTAAGTAAGAAACTCTCTTTATGACCAGCATACATGGAAAATGTTCATATTCTGTTAGCAAGTAATAATACCTTTGCTTGATTTAGATGCTTTTTAGGAAAGGAAAAAGTCACAGTAATTTAGTCAGTTATATCAGAAACAGAAATTTAGAAAACACGAGAAACAAACTCTGTGTAATCCCAAATGTAATACAAACCTCGATCCCCTCACTTTAGGAGAAATAACCCACCAAGCTTCCCCCATTTCTTAGAATCTGAAATAGAACTTACAGAACTGTGTGTACCTGAGCATATATGTGATTTTCCAGTGATTTCAGAAAAACCCCACACATCAGAACAAAGCTGATCTCCCTTCTGACACATCTCCTGGAACAGTGATTACCCCTGAATGTAATTTACACTGAATATTGCTGAGAATTTTCAAACATCCAGCTATGGGTGGGGTAAGAAAACCATAAAACTTGTTTTTAATGTGTAGTATACAGGCATCCATGTTTGCATTCAAAAACAAACAAAATTTTAAAAATCCTTATGGATATTACCATGTGCAGGGCAAAACCCCTTGGTCTAGTAAATGTTTGTCCTTTACAAATGTTCTGACTTTTCTACTTGCAGCTATTTCTCAGGTATTTATATTACCTGTATGTGAAATGCAGTGAAAAAGTTAACACCACTCTTCCTGGAATACGCTCTCCCACAATAAATCAGGTGAGCAGCTCATTCTAAGAGCTGTACTTCCTTCCCTTTCTGGAGTATGTAACTGTGAGTAGTTGGGGAATATTTAAAATCAACTGACATCTACATTCATTCTACAAAGTACTGTCTGTCAGTGTAACCTGTATGAAGTCAGATGTAACACTTTAACAATCAAATTCCAAATATGCCTGAAAATATGAACCCGTGCATTTTGTATTAGAAGTTAATGTCTCAGAGTTCAGCTTTTAAAACCAGATGTGTGTTATTTCCAGACTGGGAAGTGTAAGTGTAGTTTTCTTGTTTGTCTTCAGATCATGGATTGGATGTGCCTGTTGCTTGATGCTCACTTCACTGTCATGGTGATGCTGCCAGAAGCAAAGGAGTTGCTTTCAAACCTGCATAAGTTTGTGAGAGCCCAAGTAAGTTGCATCTTCTGGGATAATTATTTGAATTTCAGTTGGATTTGGAATATGGATGTTGAGAAGGGGAGGGAGACAGACAACAACAAATTATATAGTGAATCCAATCATGTGTGTCCTCCTCTGTATGTTCTTTCCTGAGCATGAATTGCAGTTGCCTCTGTCTCATTTGGATTTCAAAAGCTGCGTTGTTTCGTTTAAATATCTTAAACTGTGCAGAACCACAGATAGTTCCACAGTATGATGACGTATGAAAATAATTAAAATGTGTTTTGCTATAAATGTCTCTGTTTTCTTCTTTTAAGGTACGGTTCTACTCAGAACTCAACAAGATTGAAGGAAGTTTGCGGGAATTACAAAGACTGAACCACCTGAGAGAATCTCACACCTATTCTATTGAAGTGCTGGAAATCATTTGAATTTGAAATTCATTAACACATTTATTTTGTATTGATTCCTTTTATGACAAGGGTTTATTAGCACTCCATATTGGGGCTGTCAAAAGTTGTTTTCTACATAGGAGGAGCCTGGTTACTCTGTAGCTACATGGGAGTTGTAAGTTTTGAACCTTGTGTATTAAAAGCTCTCTTTTTGACTGGATGAGAAGCTGGATATTTGCTTATATTTTCATGTAGAATTTTGATATGTGATCATGAGAACTTCCTAAAATACCACATGATTCTTGGCTAAACCCAAGATGATTGTGGCAGAAGTGCTGGGGGCATAAGTTGCTGCCTTGGGCTGTGTTACTTGGAAAGAGCTGCAGGCACAGTGAAATGGCTCGAGTCACTTTGGAAGGTAACGGTTTCAGTTGTATTTATACACTGACAGTACCAAATGTATGTAGAAGTCTGAAAAAAAACCCCTGCAGTGGCAGCTGAAGATTTGTACAGAGGGAGAGTTCTTCGCACTGATAGTAGTTGCTTTCAATATTTTGGACAAGAAAACTTACCTTGAATTTAAAATAAGAACATTCTTACCTACATTAGTTTGTTTTCTGTAAGTACTTTTCAACTATTGAACACCTCAACTTACTTAATGTCACCTCTAGAGCTTGATTTTTAGCTTTTCAAAGTATATCTTAGATTTGTTTTGACTCTCTTTGAAATACAAAGTGATTAGCTAAAGTTTTACGTAAACAACAATTTTTGAAGATTTTACAGTTATCTGTTGAATTAGTCTTCTGATGAGGCATTTACTTAAAGCTGACTTGTCACAAGATACTTGTGGGACTATTCATCTGGAATAAGGAAAAATGGGACAGAAGCATAATGCTGGATTTCCTGGAGTCAAGTATAAGATGGATGGTTGGGGACAAGATAATCAGTACATTTTCAGAACAGCAAATACGGTGTTATTTTTACTTATTTTTCCTAATGATGTGATTGAACATTAGTAGAATTCAGCATATCAGTACATTGATATACTTTGGTTTTCATCATGTAAATAAAATGGCAATTGGAACTATATTGAATTACCTCAGCAAAAGTCATGTAAGCCCTTCCTTCCTACACCTGACTTCCAGTCTACTGCTGAGCTCTAGTGTAACTTGACTCAGCAGCACTGTGGTGTCTTAGCAAAATGTACGTGGAACTGATTTGAGAGCTGAACACCTGAATGCAATTCCTAACACAAGTTATGAAATAGTTTGGAGTGAAGGACTGGACAAAAGCATCTCAGTAATTTAAGCAAGAGCATATGCTCCCTTGTTCTGAATGCCATCCAGCTGTAGGTTGAGTTCTTTCCCTTATCCTTGGAGAAAGGAACCCACCCAGACAACAGCTTGGAACAACTGGGCTATTTATCTTCAACGTGCCTTTTGAAAGGAGTTTTCCATCTATCCTAAGGATGGAAATAGGATAGGGCCTCCACACAAAAATTCCTCTTCCTGCTGTATTCAATTCACTTATAAAGATGCTCATTTAACTCTACCAGCAGACTCCGAATAGGAACTCGGAATTCCAAATCAGTATGTTCTCTTGAGTGCGATGGGGAGGTTTTTAGGGTTGGGGTTGATTTCCAACACACTGCTCAGTACAGAGAAAGGACTAGTTTACATCCTAGTGCTGAAGGTAACATACCGCTCTGTGCACCCATTTCTCCACCATAAAATGAAAATTATTAAGTTCTATTCAGTAAGCAATTCCACATCACCAATTGATAAGGGATGGGATTAAGAGATGAGATACTCTGGTTCACAGTTCCAAAAGCATGACTCTCAGCACTTTTGATCTACCACAAATACACAAAATCTGCAGTATTTCAGAGGTGTTAATGCTTTCACAATGCTGCAGGCTAAGTGTTTGGTGCAGTAGGTGTACTAGGACCATTGTTAGATTCTTGGTGTATTGATGGCAGAATGCACAGGTGTTTTTCCCATGATACCAGAAGGAGATAATGGAAAATGTGTGTCTGTGTATTCATGTATTTAAAGAGTTACCACAATCCTCTGCAACCTTGTAAGAGCTGGCAAAAATGAGCCTGACATAAGCAATCTAAAGGTAACTTGGAAAGGTTCAGAATATAAATTGAGTAGAAAGGTGTAAATGGGGTTGGGCAATGTTGGCTGCTGCTCTGTTTGTGTCATCCTGTGTTTAGACTAGGGCTTTGAGCCTGTACAGCTGCTACACTGAATATAAAAGAGCTGCAGATAAAAAGCTGGATATAGAGTGCAAATTGGGCTTAACCCTGCTGCTACTGTTGCATGCTTGATGCTGTGGCAGGTTTGTGGGTTTAATGAGGTGCTTGGCCTGAGCAATAAGTTAATGAACAAAAGGACTTCAAAAATTGCTACAGAAGAATGCAAATTAAATGACACATTGGACATGCCGCTGCCATGTTTATGGCATGACCAGTGTTGGATTTTGCCTTGCTCAGAAGTATAAGCAAGGGACTGAAAGAAATGAGCATGTAAACAGAATGATTTTCTAATGATAAGGCTTCTGGCTCTGAAATCCCAAAGCTGTCTTGATCTAACAATGAAAAGGAAGGCTAGTTGTAAGAAACACAAGATGTTTGTGTGCCTTGGGCTGGCTTTCAGTTTGTACTGCTTTTGCTTATGAAACTGATAGCCTGAATTCAAGTGGTAGCATTGGAAACCCAACTGTGCAACTGGTTTTTGTTGATTTTTAGCTCTTTGTGGGCTCTGGCAAATGAGACAATCAGAGGGATTACAAAGCAGACGGAGCCCATCTCTTTCCTAGTGCTCCAGGGAACTGTGGAAACAGCAGAGTAGAGGAAGTGGATGGACAAAAACGGTGATGGTATGTCCCTATGTGATCTCAGTGTTTGCTTTACACGGGTGCTGGCCCTGTAAGGGTGAGCTGTAAAAGGGGTTTAGCAAGCGAGGAGTCAAAGCACAGCCAGAGATGACTGTCAGTGGTCAGGGGAGCTGCTTGGTGCCGATGGCGGAGGGAAGCCACTCCCGAGGGCCAGCCGGGGCTCTGATTTAGGCGGGGAATGAAGAGCCCCGTGGGGAGCCCCTGCCCGAGGCCCTGCGCGCACCTCGCTCAGAGCTGTTCCCGACGGGCCCGGGACTCCCTCGGGGAGCGGGTCGAGCTCTGGGAGAGACCCCGGCCACGGGCCCAGCGACTCTGGTGTGGGGAGAGGCTGAGTCCGGAGGCAGGGCCGGCTGAGGGAGCGGCGGTGTCGGGACCGTGAGATAGGGCGGGGGGCGCGCCGGGCGCCGGCGGAGGGGAAAGGGGCAAGCGGACCATAAAGGGGCGAGGAGAGGTGCTGATGCCGGTGGCCGATGCCGGGTTCGGATTCGGGGTCGGTGCCGGATTCGGGTTGGGGGTTGGTGCCGATGTCGGTGCCGGCGCCACTGTCGGTGCCTGGCGTCGATATCGGTACTGGTGTCGGATCGGGGTCGGTGGTCGGTTCGAGTTCGGTCCGGGTTTGGTGTCGGTGTCGGGTTCGGTGCCGGGTCCGGGGCTCGCGGGGCCGCCCCGTCGCGGCGGTTCCCTCACGGCCGTGGCGGGCGCGCCCCCTGACGGCGGCGGCGGGCGCGGCGGTCACGTGAGGCGCTCGG
>VZTT01017056.1:2136-18470 GCA_013400855.1 Buphagus erythrorhynchus | reverse complement strand
GGTGGGCGGCCGCGGCCCAGGCGGAGACGGCGGGGCCCAAGCAGAAGGGAGCCGGCGCTGCCCAGGCCTCGTCGCCCGCCGCCGCCGCCGCCTCGCCCAGGGGGGGCGGCAAGAGGAAGGCGGGCGGCGGCGGCAGCAGCACCCCCGGTGGGGGAGGCAGCGGCGGTAAGGGCAGGGGCAGGGCCGGGGCGGCAGGAGCAGGGGGAGGAGGAGGCGCAGGAGGCAGCTGCAACAGCCAAGGCAGGGCTGCCTCGTCCAGGAGGAGCATCAGCAAAGTGGTGTACGACGATCATGAGAGCGAGGAGGAGGAAGAGGAGAGCATGGTGTCCGAGGAGGAGGAGGACGAGGGAGACCCCGAGGATAACCAGGACTCCGAGGAGGAAGAGGAGGAGGAGATAATGGAGGAGGAGGACGACGACGACTCTGACTACCCCGAAGAGATGGAGGATGAAGACGATGCCAGTTATTGCACTGAGAGCAGCTTCAGGAGCCACAGCACCTACAGCAGCACCCCAGGTAGAGAGTCCGTGGGCGAACTCAAACTAGTCGAGGGCACCCCACATGCTCCCTCTAGGTTGGCAGATACGGTCCGTGCTCCCATGCGAGGATGTGAGGGATGCCCGCAAGCACTCCCAGGGAGAGGGGTATGCAAATAACCACTGGCAACCCCGGGGACGCGGGGAGCATTGGAAGATGCTCACAAACGCGTGCACGGAGAGGAGCAGGGAGGGCGGGCGGCACTCTCTGAAACAAGGGGATGCTTTGCAAATATTCATGGGGAACCTGGTGACCGCAGAAATGCGCGATCCACCGGGACGTGTTGCAAACAATGTCAAAAGTGTCGTGAAGCATTCACTTTAAATTTAAAAACAAGGGAAACGAGAGGCATGCCATTCAGAGAGGTCTTTTCAATTAAATACAGGAAAGGCTGGCTTGTGCTTGCAAATACAACTTGATGTTGAAAGGAAAGGAAGCACATGTAAGTTGAAGTGGCTTAAAAAACCAAAAAACTATAAACACCGAGAAATTTTAGGCTCTTGAGATCAGAGCTATAACTGGATCCAGCATCTATTGGCTTTAAAACAAAAGTAGCTTTCCAAGGAGGGAAATGAGGTGCATTGTTCAAAATGGAGATTGCATTGTTATAGTTTGGGGAAAAGTGCACAGGGCCTCATTGCAAGAATATAGTTTGAGTTCAACACAAAGATTAAAAGGTGGAGGTTGAGTCAGAGGTCTTGCATTTAAATACTGCGTTTATCTTAAGATATGGCAACCTTTAAAACTCATATTTGGGTTAAAATTCGTTAAACATAATTGTGATTTTTTTTTTTAATTCTAGTGGAAAATTTGGGTAATTTTTATGGCCTGCATTTCTGTTTGTCCTTAATTGGTTCATTCACCAAGATTCAAAAATTCTTTTATTTAAACTTAAGCACTTTGGATTTATTTTAACTCATTCCAGAACTGAATTAAAACTTAGACTATTTTATTTTTTTTATTTTTTTTATTTTCTTTTTAAGTCTCTGAACCAAGAGAGTAGTTCAACTTATAGGTTACCTGGTATGATTTGGGCTACAGGATGGCAGGCTGCTGTTGCTCCAGTATTTGATCAGTTTGGAAGGGGGGAGGAACAGGTTGTTGGTGTGAATGCATTGCATCTTAATTAAAAAAGGAATGTAGTTCCGAATTGTTAGCTGATATCTTTTTAAAAGGGGGAAATACTGGCTGCTAAATGTGTAGTTTGTTTTTATTTTGTTGAGTTCGTGATATCAGCTCATTCTGTGACTTCATAATAGTACTTTTAAAAGCTATATATTTGTCTATATATATTTTTTTAAACTTATATCCATATGCAGCAGAACCTAAATGAATCAAAATAAGTACATACATTACTAAATTTATTTAGACACAATTTTTTAAAGATGTTAGTTTACCTGTTGCAGGAATGTCCTGCAATCAAATTGAAATTTTTTGAATAAAGATTGAGATCTGGCTTCACAGAAGGAAAAAAGCGCTAAAATACTCTGTTGACTTTTAACTCTCCATTTTCTGCTTAGTTGTGATAACTTTCATTTTTATTACCTTCTTGAGAGTGCTTATGTCAGAGAAATAATATTTTTATGATTTTAACTGGCTAGATCAGGATAATATTTTTTACAGGAGCATCCAGGTTTAAAAGGAGTTCTGCAGAGAATGGGTGTATGCCATTTTTCAAATGTGCTAAGTGTTTTGGCACATCAGGAGATAGCTCTGTGTGCATTGTTGTACAAGCATAGACAGGTTTTATGTGGTATTTAGGTGTATCAGAAACCATTTTGATAATTTATATGTTTATTTCTCACTTGGTCAGGATGACTTCAGTTAACTTTCTTAAGAGAAGTCTAAGTGTAAGCATTTTTTATCCTTAGGTGCTTTTGCTCGATGTTGAGTTTTTGAGAGTTAAAACATTTGTGTTGTTATTTTGGCAATTTGCTGGTGGTTCTTATTAGTTCAATGTCTGCCTAAAGGTGTTTCCCTCTCTCCCAGACACACTCTTGCCCTTCTGCAAAGGAAGTGCAAACTTTTCATTCAGGCAGCTCAGTCTGTGCCTCATCCTGGACAAACACCTGCTTTGGGAGCGTGGCTGTGCAGGGGTGCCACTGATGGAATCTCAGCCTTGTCATCATCAGGAGATGCCGGGCATCAGAGCAGCACTGATCGGCGAGGAAGGGTTTGTGTCTGGTCAGGATCTGTGTGTGTGACAGGGCCAGGGCAGAGGGGAGGTCAGAGCAGGGCAGGGCTGCAGGGTTGTGTCTCTGGTGTTCCTTCAGGGGCTCCAGAGCTGTTGGACGTGGGTGCACCCTGAGCCAGAGCTGGTCCTTAGCTCTGTTTAGATATTGGGGTTATTTCATATCCTTGTCTTCCAGCCAGGCAGTGTAACACAGTGACAGAGTTCTTGTGCTGAGCTGGAGGGCTCCAAGGAGCTCTCCTCCCTTGGCTCGAACTTGCTCCTGACAGAATTGTGCCGTTTTTAACCAGAAGAGATGATGAACAATCCTTCTCCCCTTATCTCCAACCACTTCCAGGATGTACTCTTAGGGGCTGAAGAGTGTTTCTGAGAGCAGGGTATTGAATAATTACCATCCCAGTCAAACTCTCCTGCCAACCAAGCTTTTACCTGTAAATCACATCCCACTTAAATGAGGGATGGACTTGCTACAGTTTTTTCTAACTTAGGTTGAACAATGAATTAAAAGATCACAGAGCATTGTCTCTGGCCAAGAAAGCTTCAGGTTTTGTGCTCTGATGTGGAGCTTATGATTTATCTTGAACTTAGATGTAGGAGTACTTTCTATTACAATATGATAGTAAAATTAATATTATTATAATATAAAATAATATTATTAAACTATTTAAAGAAGCAGAATCTTAGGAAACATAAGATGTCTTTAATATACCGCTTAGTCACAGTACAGTAAAAACATACTGTGTGAATAACAATTATTTCTTTTTATTCTGCTGGGTGTACTTTTGATAGAGGGATTTTGTGTATGTGTAATGTCCCTTCCCTCTTACCCCTTTGCATCCCCAAAAGGTGGGTGAACTGTTGGGACAGGTATCCTGTATGACTTGTATCACTAAACATTTTTGCCATTTCCTGTCCACTGTAAATTCTACTTGAAGCTTGTCACTGTTGCATTATAGTTACTAAATATTTAATATGTTGCAGAATTTTAAGAGAAGGGTTGAATCAGGATGCCTAGAAGTCCTTAATTTTTTGTTTATTGATTTTTCTTCATCAGAAGACTAATTTTAGGAAGAGTTATACATCTAGATTTCATATGAGATCATCATCAGTCTGTCAAACAAACAAATACACAACACTGGAGTTGGGAGACAAAAATACTTATCTTAAAATACATTAAAACTTTTAGTTGGATTTTGTTTGTCTGAGCATTTGCAGGGATTGACCATTGCTTCTGTTTACCAGTTATTTCACAGTGTACTTTTATCTTCAGAGTGAAAGAATTTAGCTGGGAACCAGGTGCTGCATTTGGTGTGTCTGTAGTAATTTTTTATCTGAACATGTTTTTGTGCTCTTGAAGAATTGTCTAAGTGGAGACACTGAGATATGACGTTTAGATCTGCATCCTCTTTTTTTGGCATGGGAAAAGATTTACCAGCCTACCAAACATCTTACCTGGGCTACCCTCTTCTCTAAATTAAACCTCATATGCTCTTATTTTACCATTTAGTGATCTGCACTTTGATTTGTGGTCTAGAGGGAAGGATCACTAGTTCGGCATGCTAGTCTTGAAAAATTACTCTTAACAAAGAAATTGTGTAGAAGGCCAGAGGAATGAATCTGGGGCTGATCCTGCTGCATTGACTTGTAAATTGGCATCTTATCTCAAGAGAGGTTTGTCAGTCATCTCAGAAGCTCTGAGCAGCAAATACCTCACCTTTGTCAAAGTATGTGTGTTGTAAAAGGTAGGGTGCTGCTGATGACTATTGAGCAAACTTTTTTTGTAGATCTGCAGTAAAATTCAGTAAGTGCTCATTGTGTTGCATAGAACAGGTGTAAGGTGAATAAATGTGGATTTTAGTAGGTTGGGGCTGGCTCTCAGGGCTCACTAACTTCTTAAATTAGTTACAGCCTATCATGAGTGTGTCCCAATAAGTTGTCTGACTGTTCCTGAGAATCATTTTATTTGTGCTACCTGTGGTTTTGTTGAGTTTTTTTCTTTGACTGGGTTCTAGGCACAAAAAGGTTGTGCCTCTGAGTCCTTCTCAGAGTGATCTGACCTGCTGCTTGTCTTGCATTTGCATTAGTTATCCAAATGTTAAAATGATTCCATAGATCATGGGAGTGTTTGTATTCCTGGCTCCTGAGGAAGTGCTGATGGCCATTATGTTGGGAAATTAAATTCTTAATGTAAAATCAGTCGAGAACCCTAGTTTGATCTAAAGGTGTACTGCTGACAGGTGTGCAAACTGAAAAAAGAAGCACCCAAAAGTTTTACTGTTTTAAAAGAACATAAAGACTACTTTTGTACAAGGCAAGGCAGGAGTCAAACTTTACTTAAGAACGCATGTGAGAATTTGTGTGATGTGACTAGGTCCTGCACTCAGGACCTAGTCTAATGACCAGTGATTTTTTCATTTGTGTTTCAACTTCCAAAGCTTTATTGGTGCTTGGAATGCCTAATTTTTAATGTTAGTTTAGTTTTTAAGTTTTATTTAGAGCTGATTTTTTCTTTTCTCTAGACTAAATAAATAAATTTGGGTTAGATGTGATTACTGTAGAGTAATATTCAAATTGGAGCTGCACCTACAAGTAGTTACAAATGTATCTTATGCTTTTAGAAAATTTTTCTGGAAGAGACTGTTTGACTTGTGAATATTAGAGACATGATTATCGTGTTGGCATTTTTAAAAAGGAAAAAACGTGTTTTACAAAAGTCAAAGCCTTTAATTTCAACCCATCCCAAGAAAAAGATTTAGGTTTTTCTATTTTGGCACTGCTTTTCATAATATATTCTTATTTTATTCATTTTACTGCTGTTTTTTCTTTGGTGGAAGCTGAGCAAATGTTCTCCGAAGGGATTTACTTTTAATTAAAGAACCAGTTTGGATATTGCTGTGGCAAACATGCAGCTCTATCCAGTTTCTGCATTCTGCTGTGAAAGGAAAGAAAGAACACACACAAAAAAAAGTTTCTCTTACACATTTTCATCAACTGTTTCCAGTTTTGTCCATGATATCAAACAAAAACTCGTGTGTTGCTGTACAGTCCCATTTGAAACGTGCCTGGTGCAAAGCAATAACATGGGACAGCAAGTATGTGTTTATTAAAACCAAACCAAGATAGGAGGGTCTCAGGGAGTTTGAGGACAGTCAAAAGGCAAAGTTTCCAGAAGAAAGGAAAATGTAGGAGAGGGCGTCTTCTCTAAGGAGTGTTCATGCTCCCAGGACATCGTATATAACTGCCAGCTGGTCTTTATGTTGAGAAGTTTTTGCAGTGACTCACAATCTGGAAAACAAAACCAGTCCAGTTCTACTGTACTAAAGATGGACTTTGATGTAAGAGTAATGTGGTTTGACTTGGCTTGTGGAACTTGAAGCCAAAATTTCAATCTTTTTTTGGGGGAAAATTGAAAGTCTTTTCTGGGGTCAGTTAGTGGAGTGTGACTGGGGTGTGGTGGAGGTCTATTCTGTATTTTCCCTCCTCCTGTGTCAGGTTGCTGAAGTATCTGAAATTCCTTGGTCTCTTTTCTCTCCCCAATGCTCCTCTCCATGGCAACTGTGAGCAGGAGCTCTGAGCTAGAGAGCCCAAGTGCTGAGAAATTATGAGGAAGGGAAAGTTCTTAGAGAAGTGAAATGAGACCAGTTGTGAACTTTCAAAACAAGAAAGGCTGAAACCAGTGTTTATTTTTTAGGTCAGACCAGTGCAGCCACCCTTCTGTCTCTGTTTAACCAAGACAGTGGCTTGGCAGAATATTTGTTCTGTAGGACCTCCATCCACCAGTTCAGTACCTGAAATATATTGGGCTGCAAGGCTGTCTTTGCTGTAGAAGAGGGATGTTTAATGTCAGTGAGACAAGGCAAAACTAAATTTTTGTGATTTTTGTTAGCCTACATATGCATGGTGGTTGAATGCAACTAAAGCTGAAGAGCATGAAAGTCATATTTAGTTGTGATACAATTTTTCTGTATTCTGGACACTGATGTCTATAGTTAATTCAGATACTCTGTTTACATAAACCAGCAGATGTGTTAAAGATGGTTAAAGTAGTTTTCAATTCTGTATTCTCCTGTGGTAAAGAGTAGATGTGACTTTCCCTTTTCTTCTTTTAGTCTATGAATGAAAATGGAGACAAGCTTTTTGGTCCTTTTAAACTCTTTTTCATTTCTAAATTCTGAAAGGGTGAGCATTTGAACCAAGTAGGTTGAGTAGATGCAAATTTAAAAAAAAATAAAGCAATGGTTTGGGTTTTTAAAGTAAATTCTAGTTTTGGGTGTTTAGACTGTTACTTGAGTAACTTTGTTTTATTTCAAATATCATTAGTGTGTTTGCTTAAATATTTGTAATATTAATTATTTTAGTTGATTATCCTAAGTGTAATTATCAGTATCTATAATTAAATGTGCCATGGAAATAGAATTGTTTACTCTTTCATCTTAATTACAGGCAGCTCTTCAACTAGGGAATTCAAAATAGGGACAGGTAACCACTGCAGACTGCTTCAGCACTTGGGGAGAGACTACCAGTGAAGGACTTGCCATTTAAAAGAAGCTTGTGCTAGATAGAAATGTAGTGCTCAGACACTCCAGGGGATCTGGATCCTGTCAATATTCCAGCTGTGGCAGCAAGAGATTATTGGCAAATCAATTTTTTTCCACCAAATACAGCTATGGAATTTGAGTGGTGTAGAAGTGGACATTTTCTGCCTTTGTACTGCCTCAAACTTGGAAGTGGAATTTTATTCAGAGACTTAGTTAACCTGCAGAAACTATCTCAGAAGTATCTAATTTGCATGTAAAAAAACTTGCTTATGTTCAGTGTGCGTAAATTGAGAGTAGATTTAGAATTTAGAGTAGTTACATGAAAATTCAGTTTCAAGTCTGGTCAGTCAGGTGGTGATGCTTAAAGAAGAAGTAACCTGCCAGTGCACCTCCTCTGCAATCCTCTTGATGGTTTTGGAGTTAAACAGAAAGAATAGTACATACTGCAATTTCTATTTGAAACAAAAATTCCCTGTGGGGGCCCAAATCCTTGACAAATGACAAGTTAAAAAAAAAAAAAAAAGGTTGTAAAATCCTAGTATCTCTAAAATAATTTAAACTAAAGTGTTTGAAGTGGCCAGAGTTCTTTGTTGGGCAGTGGATTTTTTTGTGTCTGCCACTGAATGTTGAATTTAAATATTGGCCCACTTGCCTCATGAAAAAGAATATCGTCCTTGAAAGTGAAGAGATTGAAAAATTGTATATATTTATTGTAGGGAGACATTTTTCAACATTTGAGGGATTTTTTTTTTTGTGTTTATGAGGCACAGTTGGGTAAACATGGACTGTGATCTTCAAAAACCCTCACACAGGAGGTGGAACTGCTCCAAAGCAGTGTGAGCTGTGGGGTATCAGCATGCTGAAGAATCAGCAGTGGAGGAAGGTTATCCACCCAACCAATAAAATACCAACATTTCACCTCAAAAAAGAGACCTGTAGCACTTTGACATCATTATATCGTATTGCATTGACCTGCACTTTTAATTTCAGTTGAGCAGCCACTTGCAATGCTTCAAAATTTATGAGTGCCTTGGCAGAGAATGTCCATCTTTTTCACTGGAGATTATTAGAATGCTTGGGTTTGTTGGCTTGGACCTTTGAGGGTTTTTTTTAAGGTGTCTGAATGTTTCTTGAGATCACAGTTGATGTATTGGCCAGTAATACATTTAAGCAGAAATTGCTTGGAATTTCTGAATTTCCAAATCACACTTTGTGACTCTCTTCTCAACTTCAAATTCTCTTCGACCCCAGTACAGAGAATATTAATAACAAATTGCAAGTGAAATTGGAAAAAAAAAAAGCCAGCATAGAAAAATTTTGAATACTGTGCCATCAAGTCATTCAAGAAAAATACAGTTTCTTTCTAAAATATTCTGCATCTTTAAATACTTGCCTTTTTTAGCTCTGGAAACCCGTTTATATTTAGTTGAGAATTGTTCAGAGCAGTTCTGTGTCCGAAAAGAGAAATTATTTGAGCTCTTGAGCTGTGATGTGTGGTTTCCAATGTGAATGGGGAGTGTTGAGGTGCACAATATTGTAATGTGCTGCAACTGTGAGGCCTAACACAAGTGAAGCACACATTTTGTAATGCAGTCTGCTTTTCCTATCATCTGTTTTATTATTGCTTTTGAAATTTCTGTTCTTTATACCAAAGCAAACATGAAAATACTTCAATTGATTTAAGTAGGAGATGGAATGGTGTGACTAATGCAGCCACAGGGTTGCATTGTGCTTGCACCAAAGTACAATTCTCTTTATTATGCTATTATGACACTTTGTATACTGATAACATGTTTCTTCTAGATCTCATAATTGTACCAATGTGCTTCCTTCATAAGAGGAAGTGTTAGAGATTAACTTTTTCAGAACATATTAGGAATGCCTTGTTTTAAAGTTCTTTTTTTTTTTTGATTCCCCTATTAATCTCATGTGACAAATATACAAGTGGCTTAAAGTTGCACCGTAGATGTTTAGATTATGTATTAGGAAACACTGTTTTGCTGAAGGGTTGTAAAGCACTGGAACAGGGTCAGGAAACTGGTGTAGGTCACCCCCCCGGAGGTGTTCTGAAATGTGTGCATGTGGCACTTGAGGACATGATGGTGGGGCTAAGATGGTTTGGCTTGATCTTGAAGAGGTTTCCAACCTTAATGATTCTGTGATTCCATACCATCCTTGTCTCATTGTCTCCTGTGAAAGAGACATCAGTGAAATTGATATTTGGAGTCCATTTTTTCCAGCAGTGGTCCTTCACTCTGGTTTATCTTCGTCTAAAATTACTGGGAGGATTTGTCACTTCTCATTAATTCAGGCAAAGTAGGGTTAATGTCCTTGCTGCTCTCTTTCTTGAAGGGCTGTTTTGTGGCTTTCCTGTGTGACAGACACATTTTTCTGCTACAGAAAGAGTCCTGGTTGATAGCTCTGCTGGCTTTTGTGATATTTGGACTCTGTGAGGGCCATCAGTGATTTCAGAATATCTGTTCTGTGGTGGTGGTGTCTTGCATGGTCAGCTAGGACTGCAATGTTGAAGAAAGCTTCAGGACCCCAAAGTAGTTTTATTGTGTGAGCATGTCTTGTTTTGCTTTGGGGGTCTTTTAATTAAACCAGCTATAGCTTATGCATATATGATTTTGGATCATGGTGATAGAAAAGTTGAGTTTAATCTAGAGAACACTTACTTTGTGCCTGGCTATGGAACTCCCTTGTATTTGTGTGTTTGCCATGATTAAACATTTTCCACTGATTAGTGCAGAGGCGTGTTGGAAGACAGTCATAGAAGCATTCCTTCATTTTCCACAGTCAGAACTCAAACTTCACTAAACTTGGAAAGCTATTTTTATCCACAGATGAGGTTGACCTGTTACTTCTGTAATGGAAACATCTTGCAGTTCATCCTCTTTATTGTTTGGGTGTGTAATTTGTTGTATAAGATTTCATTCTTCAGCATTGGAAAAGGAGAGCTGTGTCTGGTGCCTTCTTGCCATACCAGTCCAAGGGTTGATTTATTTTTCTGGAATCATTTGTTGTGCATCAAGATGTTTCTTAGAGGTAGCTTTTCTTTCTGGTAATTTTTTTTCCCTTTTCAATGCATTAATGTTTTAATGATGGTGTTTCAGGTTAAACAGGATCTGCCTTATCAGGTTTTCTCCCACATTAGACTTATTTTCTGTATTTCTGGGAGCATTGAAGGGAGTAGGGTGGGTTGAACAAATGCCACAGAGAACCATTTCCATTTAATGGTAACATCCAAGCTGACTGGAGCTCACTTTATCTCTTAATTTCCTTGAGCCACTTTTTGGGGAGGTCTGTTTTGTGCAGAATTTGGTTAAGAAATTACAAATGTGAATCTATAAATTCCAGACTATTGGTTGTGTCATTCTTCAGTGTCAGAACACACAAAGTTTAATACATGTCCCATTTTAATCAAGTGTGTGTGGGAAATGGCTGCTATGGATAGCTGCAGTTTTTCTTTGGATTTTCTCTGTGCATGAAATGCATCCTGCTGACACTTGCCCATGGACAATGGATAATTTTTAAATTTAGTTGTTGACTAGAATCTTAGTATGCTTAGTAAGAGGACTTAAAACTGGTTTTCATCTCAGTTCTTGGATAAAACCTAAATGATGGTTTATGAGATTTTCTCAACTTGTTTTTTTCTATGAAGGGAAATAAGTTTAATGAGTGAATCTAAAACTTTTAACTGATAGCTGAGAAATAGTTGCATGTAGCTGGTTATTTTGATAGAAGATTAAAATATTTCATCTATTAGGTAGTGTCATTTACAAAAACGTTCCTCTTTTGTTTTTCCTTCTGCTTGGCATCAAGGATAGTGGAATCCAAGGAAAGGAAGTGTAGCATCTTATCTGAATTGGCATCTGAGACTGAATTAATGATACTCAGTGTCTTTTATTTTAGGTAGTAAAGATCTCTTTAGATTAGCTTTTATTGATAAACTTCATCCTTCCATAATTTTGCCTCCTCATTCTGTGGATATGGCTTCTGTTTTATTGAAGCATGAGGGTGGGTTGGGAGGTTGTTTGTTTGTTTTGAGAAATTGAGAATTTTGAAATATTTTCATAAAACATCACATTTATCTTCTGGTTTCAGTTTGTAGGTTGTCAGAAGAAATATTCTAGTTAGAAGGCAACACGCTTTAGGTTCTCTTCAGTATTTTAATTTGGTTGAAATTGATGTCCTAAGACACCTGCTTGAAATGAGCTTTCCTGGACACCTTTGATGGATAGGAGAATAACTTGCAATCATTTAATACAAAATATCTGTTTGGAGCTTGATGTTTCTGGTTTAAACTAGACATGTTGAATAAAAATGAGGAAAAATAGTATTTTGGCTGCAGGAAATGTCTTTCTTTTTAAGTACTTTAAACAGTTACGTTTCTAGATTTAATTTTAAAGCTTCAGTAGATGTATATTGTATGGGAAGTGCAATTCCTGTATGTGTCTAAAGCAAAATTTCAGATATCTTCTGTTGTATTTTCATACTGTTAGTTAAAGTATAAGATGATTAGCTGAGTTAACACATTTATGTAACTGTGAAGCTTGTGAAGCCTTAATTTGCATTATTTCAGAATGCTAACACAGTGATTGATGATAGATGTTTAAAGATGTTGACCTATGAACAGCAAAATTCTTACTGTTGTTTTGTATTCCAGGTAGGAGAAGACAAAGAGCACATCGTCCTCGTTCTCCAATATTGGAAGAAAAAGATATCCCACCCTTGGAGTTTCCTAAATCCTCAGAGGACTTAATGGTGCCTAGTGAGCATATAATGAATGTTATTGCCATCTATGAGGTACTAAGGAACTTTGGCACTGTTTTGCGCCTCTCTCCTTTTCGTTTTGAGGACTTCTGTGCTGCTCTGGTAAGTCAAGAGCAGTGCACACTTATGGCAGAGATGCATATAGTGCTGTTAAAAGCAGTTTTACGTGAAGAAGACACTTCAAATACTACCTTTGGACCTGCTGACCTCAAAGATAGCGTTAATTCCACTTTGTATTTCATAGATGGAATGACGTGGCCAGAGGTTCTGCGGGTATATTGTGAGAGTGACAAGGAATACCATCATGTTCTTCCTTACCAAGAGACAGAGGACTATCCTTATGGACCAGTAGAGAATAAAATCAAAGTTCTGCAGTTCTTAGTGGATCAGTTTCTTACCACAAACATTGCACGTGAGGAGTTAATGTCAGAAGGTGTTATTCAGTATGATGATCATTGTAGGGTTTGTCACAAACTTGGGGATTTGCTTTGCTGTGAGACTTGCTCGGCTGTGTACCACTTGGAGTGTGTGAAACCCCCTCTGGAGGAGGTGCCCGAAGACGAGTGGCAGTGCGAGGTCTGCGTGGCACATAAGGTGCCTGGAGTGACTGACTGTGTGGCTGAAATCCAAAAAAACAAACCGTACATCCGACACGAGCCCATTGGATACGACAGGCATAGGCGGAAATACTGGTTCCTGAACAGGAGAATCATCATGTAAGTGAACTCATCATTGCATAATTTCTGAACAATAATACTGTGTTTTTAATACATCATGGAAATTGCTGTTGCCATCTTAAAATTGTTCTTTCTTTAGATAAGGCCGTTGCTTGCTGTTTTTAAGGAGATTTTAAAGACCATGTAAATAATCCATATTTATCCAAAATTAATATTCTCATAATCTATACAGAGAAAGGACATAAAAACAGGGCCTCAGGCTTAATATTAATGTGTCTAAAATACATGAATGTGAGGAGAAGGAATATTAATGAGAACTCCTCAGTTTCTTGTAGAAGTTACTGAAGGGAAGTTTGGTTCTTCTTATGCTCTCATGGTGTATTGGACACTACTTGTGGTCTGTCACCTGCTTAAGCAGTGTTTGGCTGCCAAGTTCTGGTACTAGTTTGATGCTCTGCCTTTGAAGCTGAAACTTTCAGAGATTCTCAAAGGGATTCACTGGTACTAGAAAAGCAGAAAATGTTGCATTGAATGTTCTTTAGTGTAAAGAAAGCCACTATAGCAAGTCAAGCCTTGCTATGACAAGACATGACTTCGCTTGGAGGAAGGCACTGTGGAGGAGGTACTGTGTGTGCTTCACACAATTTCCTGTTGCTGGTTGGTCTCAATAAACAAATGTACCTCAGAATATTAATAGGAATCAAACCCTTGTTAGTGAGGGCATTGTGCCCTGGATTTTACCTGAAAAGTTGAATCTGAAATTCATTTTTCACAGGAAAATGGCTAAAGATTGGTTTTCTCATAAAAGACTGTTCTTATCTAATTGTTCTCATAATGGAGGAGAAATAATATTTAAGTTAAATCAGCGCTATTGTTAAATTAGGAGAAATAGAGATTTTAGCAGAGCTCTGAAAACACAGAAACACATTTTTCCATTCAGTGTTACAGAGAAAATAAACCACAGCTGGGCACCTTAACAGAATTTCATACAAAGCAGGTTACAGGGAATGTCAAGATCGTAGCCAGCGTGTTTAAAAGGGATTGTGAGGTCTGCTGATGGTGTTATGTCTTGCAAAGGAGACACTTCTAAGGGCTCATGTTATTCCTTTAAAATGTGGGGCTGTTTCTCTGGGGTATTGTCAGCTGATGCTTTAAGTAATAATTATCTCTGCTCTGTTTCCTGTGTTCTTCTTTCATATTTGTAAAAAAAGAGTCCATATTGGATCTTTTTTTAGTTTCTCTGGGTTATAAAATGTCACAGTAGTGCCAAGTAACCTTTCAAAGGATGCAGGTAATTTTTTATACTCTTCTCTTTTTTTCCTGTATATATGCTCCATGTTTATACTCAGTCACATGCTCCACAGTAAGGGGTGGATCATTCAAGTGGTTCACCAGGACATAACGGGCTCCTGAAGCTGTTGATATCCCAATTATTCCATTGCTTCATAGAGAATTTCCTACCTTTTGTCTTCAGAAAATGTATTGAAATTTTGATTTTCACAAAATGCCTGGTTGTGAAGGACACATAACTGGGATTGTTTTTGCTCTAGTTACTTCTGCTTTAATAACTTATGGTTTCCTCTGCCTTGTTTTTGTGTCTTTCCCCTCAAAATCCTGAGGAAAAGGCTGTTTTAAAGTTGAGTTTGTCTTCACTGCTCTCTTGTACTGGCAAAGACCTGGGAACTAACATTAAAAAATCCATATCACTCAGGAGCTGATTTTGAGATAAATGGGCAGACTTTGTTTCCTCCCTGTATATAGGCAGATAGATAATTATTTTTAACCAAACTCGAACTGCGAAACAATGTTTTTTTCCCAGTGGAGTATTTGATGTTCAGAAGGTTTTGATGCAGGCAGTACTTCAACATATTTCAAACTAAAATGAATCATACAGGTGCTTTGTGATCCTTTGAAATCTGCACGTGTGAGAGTTGTTTCTTTCTAGCATGTTGGTAGTAATTTTAACTGCACTTAGAAGAGACATCTTCAAAAGTTAAGTGTACTGAGTTTTTAAAAACCAGTATTTTGCATTCCTCTTGGGTGTCCTGTGGGCAAATTATATCACAAGGGGGCAAAAGTACTACATAACTTAATTCCAGGAAAATGCAACTTTAATAAATCACATAGACATTAAACTCTATACTTTCAGTTTTTAAATTCAGTAAGCATACTGTATCCCAACCCAACTTTTTTGCATATATTTATTTATTTATTCATTTATACACACTGAGCAGGATCAAACCACACCTGATATCTCAGATAACTGAAGGGTAACTTAGGGGATAACTGCCAAGTGCTAAAACCTGAGGTTTGTGAAATTATATTATCATACCAATTTTATTAAAATGAATTGAGTGTATTCCCCAATGCCATGTGATCAAATGTATCAGAGGAAACTAATAGATCTAAAAATAATCTGCACAAATACCAATTTGAAATCCTGCCCAGGAGGATTAGAGAACTGAAATCCTAAATTCTTGGTGGTTTTGTTTCTCAAAAGGGTTTTTAGGGCTTTTTACTTCTTCTCCCCTCTCCCTCTTTAAATACTATAAATCTAACCTACTGCTGGTTTTCCTACCTTTTAAGGGATTTTGTGGACTTGTTGCCTGATACTTTTATTTCCATCACTTGCCTTTTTTAAGCCCTTCATTGTGGGTTTTTTTCTCTTTTCCATCTCTTCTGTTTTTCAAAGATGGAAAAGCAGACACTGAAGGAGTCTCCTCATGAACAAATATCAACAAGATTAAAACAAAAAACAGGCCAAGAGCAAATTAATTCCTGACGTTTTTGTTTCAAGCTGTTTACAAATTAAGGATGATGCTTCTGGGTCAATTGCATTTGTTTTACTTGTGAAGATTATTTCTACAAGTTATTAACTCAGGAAATTTAGGACTTTGACTTGCATTGTCTTTGTAAACTGCTGCAGTGTTTTAACAAGTTTATCTTCATAGAAACATGGAGATGCTTTGGATTTATCAATTATCTGTGAAAGAATATAATGAAACATTGTTTGGCTTTCATTTTGATAGTAGAAGTAGGACACACATTGTTATTCCTGAGTTGTGTGGTTCTTCCTCGACAGCCAAAAGCAGTTTCAGCTTTTTTTTCTACAAGATTTGTCATGCTGTTTATGTTCTTAGGGGGTCCTCCTCTGTTTTCTCCAGTTAATTAACAAGGGTTTGGTCTTCCTTTGAATAGATTGCTTTAAACAATTTCTGAATTCTTCAATTTCCAACTCTATCATCATGGAATTCAGGAAGTATCTGCTACTACTAGTACTAAATATTTTGTTATCACTTTACTTGAAAGTTTTGACTATCTTCTATGTTGCTTTTATCAGTCTTTAAACTTGTCTCTGCAGCCTGCCAGTGAATAGTTCCTGGCAGCCAAGGAGGCTGAAAGAGGTAGGAAATAGTCATGTGATTCTTTTCTCCCTCCTTGGCCTCACATATTGTGTGTGACTCAGCTGAGTCCCCTGGAGTCTCTGCAGACCTGTCCAGCACCAAGCTGGCAAATCTGCCTGTGTCCGAGGAAAACATTGGGAACTGGTCCTTGTGCAGACTTGCATCTTTCCATCTTTTTATGACAGCCCCACTGATTTCTTCAGAGAGTAAA
>VZTT01016973.1:0-25535 GCA_013400855.1 Buphagus erythrorhynchus | reverse complement strand
GGCGAGGGGCAGCGCGGCCGCGGCCCCGGGCGCTGCTCGGGCCGCCCGTGCCCCGGGGGATGCCCTGCCCCGCCGTGCCCCCCGCCCCCCTTTTGTTCACAACGGCTCTGGGGTATTTTTAGGATTTTTTTTTGTCTTTATTCGCACGTCGTCTGTTGGGAGTGCTGGATTCCTGCATGATAAATGTGCTCATTTGTGTGTTTCATTTGAATGCCATTGTTAGCGGAGGAGCCCTGGGTAGGGTGAGCTGCAGCTTGCTTTGCTTCTGCAGAGGGTCTTTTGTGATGGGCTTTGTGGGATTGGAATCCCGAGTGGAAGAATGACCCTGAAAGCGCTCATGATCCCCCGATGTGTAGGTTTATCCTCACGAGCTGCTCTGAAGTCAGTTATACCATTCGTGCATGCACTCATGTATGAATGCATTCATTTCAGTGTTCACCCTTTAATTCCGCTGGGGAGCAATAATGGTTAATTTTGTCGTATGAGCTTTATTTGACCTTCAGGTTTCACTGCCTCTCGGTGTGTGAAAACGGAGTCCTGGCTGCCTTGGGCTGTGTCTCACCTGCGCAGGGAGCGCTCAGGACCTGGCACCGAGGGGCATTGGCACGCGAGGGTGGCACTGCCGTGCCAGGGCTTTGTTGGAGCTTGGGCTGGAGTCTGGCACAGGGGGGACAGTCACCTTTCTCACTTGGGCTTCAAAGCTCCGTTATTTAATCTGTGGGCTTCTCCAGCCAAATGTGGCATCCATTGACTAAGCCTTCATTTTCCTGGCGGAGGAGTCCAGCTATCACTTAAGGTGTCCCCTCCACGATTCCATCTTTGTTCATGGAAATTTTCTCTGAGAGGCTCTTCTAAAATACTTCGAATGTTGAGTCATCATATCTTGATTTGAATTAAGCCATCTGTGCTAAGGGATCTGCTCCTCGCACCTCGGAAGGGTTCAGTGACTTCAGGCTTGCTTTCCACTAAAGTTGAACAATGTAACAAATATCTCTGCCGTAGATTGAGACACAATTATCCTGTTTAATTATATGCTCTTCTCAGGAGGGTTGGGTTGCAGAACTTCCATCAGGGCGCGTGCCATAGTAGGGAAGGTGACAAATGCGGTTCGGGAACCTCCCTGGCTTTGTTCCCGAGCTGACCTTTGGGTTACTTGCTGGAAAAGGATTCCATAGCCAATGTGAGGTTCTTCAGCAGGGAATATGTGTGCTACAAGCCAAGACGTTTCAAGTCCTGAGTACGAGGGGTCAGGCTTTACCTTGGTACTCTGTGGACAGTTTCAGATGGATCTGCCAGCTCCAGGAATCCTGGCTGTGATGGCAGGGGCCTCTCTTGGAGAGAGGCAGACAGGTAAAATGAGTGTGCAGGGGCTCTTGTCAGTCAGTGTTTTTCTTTCTGCTTCAAATTACCCGTGGAACTGTTGGAAAATCCAGTACCATTCCTTTCAGTGTTTTGAGCCTTGAGGTAAACTTGAGATCTGGAGACATTTTTTTGGAATATGGTGATGTCAGCACTCAGGACTGAGAAAAGGAGCAGGCTGTAGAAATGCAAAGCTTTTCAGGAAGAATATGAGCAAGGTTTAGCTGCCTTGATGGCTTGCAGAAACCCCAAGCATTCCAAGTTCTTATCTGTAGTTGAAAATCCACATTTTTAAAACTCATCCTTGCCGCCTTCTGGTTTCTGCAGCAGAATCCACTGGGTGAATTTGTGGGTTTGTATCTATATCTGTATTTTTGTTTTCCACTCTTCCATCACCACTGAGTTTACTGCCAAGCTTCTGCTCTGTTTGCTCTTGTTCCTTATCTAAGCCCAGCACACAGGTGCTTGTTTGTCCTGCCTGCAGCTCTTGCTGTGGTGTCTCTCCCTTGCTGCTGCACAGCTGGAACCAGTCCCTGCTGGCTGTCCTGCACTGGCTTTGGGTGACACTTGGCAGGTCACTGAACTTTGTGTGGCAGAGGTGTGTGAGCAGGGGCTGAGCTGTGCAGCAGCTTCTGTGGCTGGGAGCAATGCCTGATGCTGCATCTCCCAGAGAAGATACTGGTGATGGATCATTGAATTGCTGTGCCACAGCTGCAGGTGTGGCACGGATCAGGGTGAGGTCGGTGTGTAACATGCTCCTTGCTTTCCCCTCTCTGCTGGCAGGTGACTGGGAGTGTTCACCTTCTCTTCCCGGGATGGCGCAGAGGTTGGGGCAGGAGGATCCGGAGCGCTACCTCTTCGTGGACAGGGCTGTCATCTACAACCCTGCCACCCAGGCCGACTGGACTGCTAAAAAACTGGTGTGGATCCCTTCGGAGCGCCATGGCTTCGAGGCAGCCAGCATCAAGGAGGAGAAAGGGGATGAGGTGTTGGTTGAACTGGCAGAGAACGGGAAGAAAGCGCTCGTCAATAAAGATGATGTTCAGAAGATGAATCCTCCCAAGTTCTCTAAAGTGGAAGACATGGCAGAATTAACCTGTTTAAATGAAGCCTCTGTATTGCATAATTTAAAGGATCGCTATTACTCTGGGCTCATCTATGTAAGTATTAATTATGGGACCTATTCTGGGTGCTAATTCAGCTGACCTTACCTGATTCTCATCCCTGCTGTTAGAGTAGGTCTTGTCTTTGATTTTGGCAACCTAAGTGCTTTGTATCCCCAGCATTTACATTAGTCCAAAGTCTTTTTCTGTGCTGTGTACAGGTCAAGAACTCTATCATAAAACAAAAACTTCAGCCACAGAACGTGAAATGGCAGCCTGGGGGGCTTTGCTGGTGCTACTCCTTGGAGCACTTGCCTCCTGCTGAACTGATCCAGTGAGCAGTGTCAAGTGGCTTCCTTGAGCTGAGGGAGGTGTCAAACCCTCACTTTGCTGGATTGCTGTGTTTAACTGCTCATGTGAATGAGCACTTCTCTTGTTTTAACTTGCTGCATGCTAAAAATGGCATAAGAGTCTCTGCTGGTATTTAAAAGATGAAGTTTGAGAGTACTGGGAGTGCAAAATGTCTTTTTGGAGCTGAATATCAGCCTAGTAGCCAGGAAGAGATGTGTTCAAGTGCTTAAAATAAACCAATAAGATAAAGTGTTTTTTTTTTTCCAGTGGTTTTGAAGCATTAATTGAACATCTGGCTTATCACCATCTTGCTCTGGAGCTGGGAATCACAGCGCCCTTGGTGCTGTGTCTGACCCTGCTCCTCCCTTGGGCTCTGTCCCAGGTCTGTGCCTGCAGTTGGGAGCAGCTCCTGCTCTCTTGGCAGACTGATTGCACAGTGACTTGGTGGGTCAGGGAGTCAGGAACAGCTACAAGGAGACTTTCTGTCTCAAAAGACACTGGAACATCTGCTTAAATGCTTGGTTCACTTTAGGAACACTTAAAGCTGAAATCCATTTTATTTAGTCCTGATAGTTGGCTCATTTTCCCCTCCATCTGGGGATTAGGGGGTACATTTTTAGCTTGACCCTTGTTATTAAAAATGATATACAACTACAAAGTGGTTTTTTGTATTTGTGTGTCTTTGTCAGCTTCCTTTTCCAAGGCCTTACACCAAGGTGCTCACAGCAGAGCTGGGTGAAAAATACTTCTGGAATGATTCCTGCATAAGGAAACTAATTGGATAATTAATAGGAACTGGATTGAAAACTAAAAGTAAACAGGTTGATAGGTCAAAAGTTTTCAGTCTGTGTATCAATCCTAATTATGGCTGTTAGGAAATTCATTACCACTATTATAGCCCTATTTCATTATGAAGGTTAAAAACCTGCAGGCCTTAAATGTCACAGCAAGCTCTAGTGCAGGGACTGCAGGCAGCAAACACAGCACAGGTGTTGCTGGGGGGTGGTGGCAGAACTGGCACTCTGTGCACAGAGGCTCCAGGACAGGACTGTGTCACTCTGGGTGACTGACAAACCTCCCTTTGTGAGAGTGGCTGCTCATGGATGTGGAGTTTGTGAGATCCTGCAGGTGACTGACCTTTGTTCTCTTCCCAAAAGGATTCATTCCTTCTCTGTTGAGGCAGACTGGAACTTGTTCCTTGGCTGTGTGTGCTGCTGCCAAGGGGGATCAGTGCATGTGGATTTTGTTACAGATCTCCCTGCCCCCAGCTGGGAGAACTTGGTTGAGGTTAAGAAACTCCAGGATTTGGTGGTCTTTGCTGGAGGTCTGAGTTGCAGGGATATTGCTGGAGGATGCTGCTCTTCCCAAGAGCAATGGTTCAGTGCAGCTGTAAGAATTGGCTTCTGAGCTGAAATGAAACCTGGCTTACTTGGTGAAGGTGTGGAGAAGAGCAGTGGTGAGATGTGTTGAGGACTGGATGCTGCAGAGATTCACAGGCCAGAGAGACACTGCAAGAGCTCCAGCTGTTGGGTTTTAGTGTTGGGGTCTCTGTTGGGCATCCCTGAATTTCATGGATGTGGCACTGCTGCTGTTGGCACAGCCCAGAGCCATTGCCCACAGTTCCTGTTTAAGGAAATTTGCCTGGTGCAAGGAAATGAGCCAAAGTGAACTGAGCTGAAGTGAGTTCTGATGGTTTGGCCATACTGACAGGAGCTGCTTAAGGGTCTGTTTTGATTAGTGAATAGAACTCCCATAATAACCAAATGAAAATTGTGTATTTTGGTGTTGATCTCAAGCAGTTGAGGTGCAGGAATTTGGTGTTGGAATTTGCCAACAGGCAGCATGGAGTGTTGCCTTTCTAGGAAGTGGAAGATGCAAGAATGTCCAACTGGAGTAGACACATGTTTGCTTTCAGTCCCTGGAAAGGAAACAAACGAGCTGAGGGATTTGGCCGGTGGGTCCAGTCACCTGTCTGTGATCTCCATGGCCAGATGACGCTGCTGCAGGAACAGGGAGGCTGACTAAAGCCCACAGTGACCTGGGCAGTGATGCTCACTTCCAAGAGTTTCATGTAACATCCAAGTACGGGTGGCCAGCAGGTTCTGGAACTTGCAGCATCTCTAATGCCTGCCAAGTGCCATGATCTCAGGCTCTGAGCATCACTGCTGAGCTGTGGGAGGTGAACACAAGTGGAGAACATGGAACATCAGGGACTTGTAAAGCATGATGTCAGTGCTTGGTCCTGTCTTTCTGAGGTCTGGTCATGGCAGCACAGAACATGAAAAGGAGCAGGACTTGAACAAGAACTGCTGGGAAGGGTGGCTGGGGTGTAAATTATGGTGATCCCAGTTTTGCTTTGGAGGTGAAACAACTTTAATTTCTTGCTCTACTTTTAACATCATCTATTCCATTGGTTGCCACAAGGTTCATTTGGAGTGTAAATTTGATTCTGTGAAGGTGCAGCCACCTACAGCAGGTAGTTTAGTTGTTTTTTCATTGCTTCTGCCTTTGCTTGGAATTTTCACTCTCCCTTGTGTTTCATAGCTGAACTTCCCCAAATCCTGTGGTTTTCTAGGGATATCAATGTTTCTTACATATCACTTGAGTCACTAATGCTCTAAATTGATCCTTCATATCCTGCTGGAGTGGGGTTTGGTTCCTGTAAATGCTTGTGAACATTGATTCTCCAGCTTCAAAACGGAGCTGTAGTGGCTGCCCTGCTCTGGAGTGGCCAGCTTTAATCCTGGCTTCTGGCTGCATTAGTGACATCCTGCAGCTGCAGATCAGGAGCTGGAGCTGGTTCACTGGGAGGGCACCCAGGAGGAATACCCACAGGCTTAGGAGGTGCTTTGAAGATCTGGAATAAACATGATTTTGCTCAGACTGGTTTTATAGTGGTTCTTGAATATCCTTATGCAGTGAACTGAGTTCCAGGTGACTTTCTGGGGGTGTTGCTTTAAGAAAGGTCCTCTCAGAGGTTTTGGGTCACTGAGGCCTGTACCCTAGGTGAGGAAACATCTTTATTCTTAAAGACCTGCATGTAAAATGCCACTGTGGAGGCTTCTAGATACCAGCCCTAGAGTTTGGTTTGTGCTCAAGTTGTGTCTGCAAAATATGACTTCATGGGGGGAAGAAGTCTTTGAATCAGACAGTGAGGTGGAGAAATGAAATCCACTGGGAAGAGTGGATGGTGAGGGTCCCTCAGCCCTGCATGCTGCTTTTTCTAGACCACGCTTCATTCTTTGTCACAAGCTGTGGTAGACAAGATTACTGCTCCAGTAATTTTCCCTTCATAGGGTTTGGGGTTTTTTATGAAGCACCTTCCAGACTTGTCGTGTTAGTATTTTTTTTTTTTTTTTTTTTTTTACTGTAAGAGCAAAATGATTTTTTTCCTTTTGAACTCAATACAAATTTTAACACAAACTATGCCACTTTTAGAGCTGCAGAAAGCAAAGTGGTTCCTAATCACTCTAAAGAATGTTTCAATGTCTGTTAAAGCAGCATTCTGGCTGTAGGATTTGTAATATTCTGAGGTCAGAAAACACTGGAGTGGATTGGGTTGGAAGGTATCTTAAAGCTCATCTTGTTCCAGCCCCTGCCATGGAAGGGACACCTTCCACCAGAGCAGGTAATTCAGAGGCCCCAACCAGCCAGACTGTCAAAAAAAGTATGAACAGCACTTCTGTTGATGAAAATGCAGGTAATTGCATGGATCAGGAATGTCAATACCACACTCCTACTTCCATGGAAAGCAGTTTGTTCTTGATATTGCAGAGCCTGGCTGGAATTGGAATGAATAAACTACTAACTGTTAATGCTTCTGAGTCAGGGCTAGGTGACACTTTAGCCAGCAATTTAAAGCTCTTTTAATGGCAAGAAAGACTCTTCAATCCCACTTTTAAAATGTATTTTAAATTTAGAAACATCACCTTAGGTACCTCTTGTGGACAGAAATATTCTGTCAAACCCAGTGGGTCTCTCATGACTGTACACAAGGTTCTGATTTTCCAGGGAATCCAACACCTGAGCTGCAGCTGGCTGTGTTTTACTGGTCTGACTGGTGAGTGCAGGTGAACATCTGAGCAGTTCTGGGATAAATGGCCTGTTTCCCACTCAGTGGGTCTGTAAACTTTTGAGTCTGAGTGCCTTTTCTACGATGCTCTGGCAGGACCAGAAGTCTGTTGTACATCAGAAGTTCCCACTCCTGTATCCACTGTGGTAGGATGGGATGAAGGAATTGCTCACTCAAACATAGGGGGTAACTAAAAACCAAGGTATTCCAAATTCAGTGGGCTTTGTCATTTATTTTAAGAAACATTGCTGTTGCCACCTCTGTTGTTGGCCCAGCTTTCCTGGAGGGAGGCTCTTGCCCACAGGTGCTTGTGTGGCTTTCTGGTGCCCCCATAAATCATTGCAGCTACTCCCTAACTGCTTCCGGAGCTCATTCAGCCAGGAGGATTAAAATCAACAGAATTTCTCAAAAGCTTGATTCCATGCCAGTGTCCAGATGGCCTCTTGTGACTGGTGGGGGATGTTGGGGAGCCCCTGGGCCATGTTTGGGGGCTCAGGTAGGGAGTGGCAGGTGGGGCCAGGTACCCATGGTGTGTGTGCTGTGGGGAAGGTCAGGTTAGAGCTGATTCATTTTGTTGTTCCTTGAGGAAATGTTCAGATTCAGCTTCAGAGTCCCCCAAACTCCAATGCACTGTGCATTATCTTCCCTGCCCACTCCCCCATGTTTTTTTAAGCCAAGACTTTTGAAAAAGCGTTGGAAGCTGTTTATGTGAGGCTTAGAGTTCCTGGAAGCCTCCTGCTGGTTCTGCTCTCCTGGCACAGGGCTGCTGGGTTTTCTTTCCTCCAGTGAAGTAGAAAATATGCTCACTATTGTGCAAGTGAAATACTGCAGCAGGTGTTGGTTGATAATTGCAAGTGTTACCTCTGTAATGGGTCTGCAGCCCTGTTATTTCATTTTTGAGTGCACTTTCCATTTTATTGGAATAGAAGAGGGAAGGAATGAGAGCTATGCCACAGTCCCCAGTTCCAGAGCCTGCTGTGGGTGGCAGCTCTTCCAGCCCTGCACTGGAGGAGCTGGCTTTAAGCTGTTCCTTCTTTTAAGCTGCTGCCTCCTGTGAGGCCTGAGTGTAACCTAGAACAATCTGTGGTATTATATAAGCATCTGTGTTCTAATTGCTTTAATTTTCCTGCTGGTCCAGTTGGGAATGTTTCATGGTATTGAGTGTCAAAGATTGGTATTAAAAGAAACCTGCAAGAAATGGAGTTTGTTACTTAATTCTATCTTTTTTCTACCACAAACCAGTCACTGGATCTAATACCCAGCGTGTGGCAGAAGAAATGCTGGGGTTCACATTGGTGGAACTGCTTTGACAAGAGACCTTTTTTTTATATTGACTCTGATTTTTGGAAGGTTCATAAATGTGATCAAGTTGAGGGAGCTCTGTGCAGGGTTAGAAATGTCTGAGGGACTCTAAGGAAGTGAATCAGGCAAGCAGAGGTATGAAAAAGTGCTTTGTTTTTGTCAAACTCTGTGTTTTTATTAAAAAGGGTGGATTAAGAGTGTAAAAAGGAGCAGCAGTTTGCATTGTTCACTCCTGTCCAGGTGCTCAGGTGAGTGCCTTGTGCTGCAGGACACCCCTGCAGCCCCGTGCCTGTGTCAGAAGTGCTGTAAAGCTGGCTGTGGAGCAGTCAGGCTCTGACATGCAGCTCTCCAGAGCTTTGTGGAAGGACATTAGCACTCCCCTGGCCTGGTGCAAGCTCAGCTCATGTTTTAGCTCTGAGCTGTTGCTGTGGCTGAGGCAGTTGTGAGCCCAGGCTGTGACCCTGAGTGTGTCTGTGTGAGAGGAGGAGCTGGCAGGGCAGGGCACTGCTGGGCTGAGGGGGGGTTTCTCTCTAAACACATCACCTGAAGGTGATGGGAATGTGGGAATTCAGCACTGCTGAGCCTCTGCTCAGCCCCAGCTGTGGAGAACATTCACAGACAAGTGTGAATTCACATCTATCCTGTGGGCTGAGCTTCTCCATTCCTAGATGGTGTATGTGTTGTGCTCCTTCCCTTTCTCATTCTCCTCCTGAGCTGCCCTGAGTAAATCCGTGGCTGTCATCCCCCAGCCTCTCTGACCTGAGCTTCCCAGGCTGTTCCTTATCCTTGTTGAACACCCTTTGATTCCATTGTTTGATTCCAATTCCCAGGGCACAGCCTCACCTTCATCCCCTCTGAGGCTGAAGAGCTGCCTGCCCTTCTCTAAGGCTTGAATTGGATAATTTCAGGGAGAAAAGGTGCTCTGTGAGGAAAATCATGTCTAGCTCAGGGAACTCAGAAGGGCTTGGAGTGTGAAAGGTGAGTCTGTAACCTCAGGAAGTGAAACCAGGCAAAGAAAATGCTCTGTTGAGGCAATTTATCAGTTGGAGAGTGTGCTCCACTCCATCAGTTACAGGATACTGCTTAAAACATGGATTGCTTGCTGGGCTGGGAATGGCTGGTTTCTGTTTCAAGTAATAATGAGAGCTATCTAGATGCTTACTTCAGCTTAATTATTTATGTAGTAATAGAGTGAATCTGTCACTTTTTATATTTGAAGAATGGGAGATAAACGTTGAGCCTGTGTTCTGGGGTGATGCAAACTGATTGTTTCAGATGCCCAAACTGTACCTGCAGCTTGCAGATGAACATCTGAAAAGTTCTGGGATAAATGGCACATTTCCCCCTCAGTGGGTCTGTAAACTTTGAGTCTGAATACCTTTTTTAAGATGCTCTGGCATGATTAGAGCATCTAATGTGCTCTCAAGTGATGTTTTAAAGAGGCCTTTCCATGGCATGGTAGAAAAGACCAACCCAACAGCCATAGCAGCTTGTTCCTGGCTATAGGAACTGCTAATCCAAGGGATAGCACCAGCCTTTCTACCCTGAACTCCTCCATGTGTGTATGCCCAGGGACAGGGTGATGTGGTTTTAAGGGAAGACAGGCCATGAAAGCCACACTCCAGATGAGAAGCCTGAACTCCCAAGTGTTTTCCCCTGGGAATAACTCACCCTGCTTGCCAGTTCACTCACACCCACCTCCCTCCCAGGATGTAGGGATGGAATGGAGTTTGACACAGGCCAGTGCCAGGATCCTGAACTGTGTAGGTTGGGACAGCTTACCAGAACCCACATTATTACATGATAAACTACTGGATACAGGTTGGAAGCATCTGGAAACCTTCAAACTGCACTTCTTGTGTCCTGAAGGGGAGCTTGTATAACCAGCCTCTCTGTCAGAGCTCTCCTTTACTGTTTGTGCCTGGAGCCCTGCCTGGAGAGAGCATTCCAGGGTGTCCTATGGCTGTGGGTTGCTGCTGTGTGTTCCTGGCTAAAGCAGGAATGTGTTCCAACAGCTGATCCATCAGCTCAAGGTGAATCAGCATCTTTGCTTGCCTTTCAATTCTTGGTGTGCACATCCACCTCTGTCAGCTGAAAAATGGATGAAGGCTGGTTCTCCATCCATACTGGGCTGTTACTGGAGCTCACAGTGCTGATCCCACCTCTCATTCCCACCTGACAATTCCATCAGAGTCCATGTGCTGCAGGATGGAGTTCATTAAATGGGGTGTCCATTTGTTAAGCAGATGTGTATGTATTCCTGATAATTCTTCCTGTGGCTGCTCACCAAGAAGATTTTCTAAGGGGTTTTAAACAATCTCTACTTTTCATGTGTTTGATTTCCATGCACAAAGCCCTTTCCTGCTTTTTTAGGCACAGTGATGCACTGTGAGACTTGCAGTTATAAAACAGCTGTGAGAGATTTTGGTACCATTTGCTTCCCTCCCAATTAAATTTGGCTCATTAAAAGCATCCTTTCTGTGTTTCTCTGCCTGCCAAGCCATGAAGACAGCCCACCAATATGTTCATATATTGCTTTCTGCAATAGCTGACAGTCAGGAAATTGGGAAAATTCAGTTCCATCTTCCTCTGCATAAATGAAGGCTGTGCAGGGTGGTGCTGGTTTGAAAAAGGTCTCATTTTGAAGTTCTGCAGGGAAGCAGCAGGAGAGTGACCTGGGGTAACATTCAGGAAAATCAAGGTGGTGGACTTGAAGGTGCTACATGTAAAGAGCTGTCATGGTACAGAGGGAATGGTCTGTGATAAAAACCTCTCCTTTAAATTTAGTTTCAAATAAATGAACCCCAGCACTGGAAAAATATAGAATTTTGTACTTCATAACTTCTAATTTGGCCCCATTCAATATAGAGCTTCTTCAGTTAACCCTTTTCAGTTGCCCAGGATATTTGTTGGTGTTCTCTGGATTGGTTATGTTGGGCTTTGCTTATTCTGGTCCTTCCAGGTTCACAGGTTCATCCAACCACTGCTTCAGGAGATAGCCTGTAAAGGCTTTGGGTTAGGTATTATCAATAGAGGTCTGAAGGATTGTTAAGCTTGCTTTTCTAGGTTATTAATTCTTTATGTAGCTGAAATAGTAACATTTATTCCATGTCTGTGCTGGGGAAATAAACTAAAGATGCCAAAGGAACTGGGTGAAGTAGAGAAGGATAATCTTCAAAGAACTGTTTTATCCCAGCACTTCAGATTTTTTTTTTTTCAGTTATTTACCAGATCGATTTATTTATGTCTGGGGAAGGGCAGTGATTCTGGGGAGAAAACAACAGCTTTCCTTTGGGAACATAAAAAAATACCGAAACAAAGTCAAAGTTCTGAATGAACTTGCAGAGAAATTGAGGTGTTGTTGCTGAAAGAGGGTCACCAGTGTAGGTGGGTTTTGCAGTAATTCCCTTACAGCTTAACCAGCCTCTGGTTTGGGAGCTCTGTCCTTGCTCAGGTGAGGAACAGCAGCCCAGGGAGGGAAATTGCAAATCTCTGAAGCTGAGTGGGGGAAAAGCAGAGTAAGGCTCAGAGTGCTGCTGGGTGAGCCCTTGCAGAGGGCAGAGCCCTGCTGGCCTCAGCACCCTGTGTGCCCTGGCACTGCTCAGAGCTGTGCTGGGACAGGTCTGGGGTGGACTCTGCCTCTGGGAATTGCTGTGCCAGGCCCAGCTCTCCCCTGCAGTCAGCAATACCAGCTCTCTCCCGAGCTGTGGCTGCTGCAGGAGCACAGGGCAGGTGCTGCTCCGTGGTTCTGAGCTGTGGTTCTGTGCTGGGCTTGGCAAACGTGTTCTGTCTTCTGGGTACCCTCATCTGAAGCCTCACTGGAAGCCAGGCTTGTGGCAGTTCTCAGAGCCTCCATGTCACTGGTGGTGGTGACAGATGGGTGTGGGTGACCTCAGCTGAGCCCAGGGAAGGTTCCTGGGAAGGGGTGCCCCTGTTCAGCAGTTAATTGGCTCCTTGGATGGTTGTACCAAGCTGTTAAAATAACTGTCCTGCCTTCCCTCCCTTCTCACCAGTGGCCATGAATGAGTTTGGGCAGGGAGCTGCTGCTGTTCCCAGCCGATTCTGTTTGCATTTGTCTGCAGGAGTGTCCAGGTCAGTCAGTGAGGGCAGGAGCACTGATGCTGGCAAGAGGGACAGTGGTAGGAAAGGAGGCTGGGGAGGAGCTGCCCACTTGCCAATAGCCCCATGTTATGTTGAGTTAATGACTGATAAGTTGTTCTTTATGCTTGGGTCAGTTGCCCTGATAAGATCTGTTTCCTTTCTCTTGAGAAATAAATACCTTGTTTAGGTGGTAAGGCCCTGCAGTTATCATCCAGCAGATCTGACCAAAGCAGAGGGAGCATTTTCCTGCAAGGACATAAGATGTCCCTATGTCAGGATATCTGGCTTAAAACCAGGTTCTTTTTCTTTGCTGATGGTGCTCCTGGACTCAGTTCAGAGAACACCTTCTGCCTGAATTTCCAAAAGCTGGTGGAGGTGTAGAAGGAACAGGGGGGCACCTTTTCCTCCAAATAAAATCTTTTATAGTTATAAAAGGAAAAAAAAAGGTAGATTGCAACTATCAGCTACTGTATTCATACCACTGTAGCAGAAATACTTTTTAAGATGGATAAATATTATATCCTGCTCAGTACTCTGGGTTCTCAACGGCTGTTAATGCTTTCTGCTTATTCTCCCCATTCTTTTTCTCAACCTGCAAAGGTAAGAAATATGGTTTTCCTGACATTCACAAAAGTACTTCCTATTTCTGCCAAACCTGGTCTCTCTTGCTCACTTCCTGAGCTTGTAAAGATGAGGATTTCAGTAGTGACCAAAAGGAACACACTGTCCAAGCATGTGAGGAGATAGCAGTGAATGGAGAGATTCTGTTTTCTTGAAAGCGGTCAGCTGTGGTTGCTGCTGAAAGGGCTGGAGCCATCCAGATTCCTTGGCTAGGGAACACCCCTGGAGAGCTGTGCTGTGTGCAGGGAGCAGTGTCTGAGCTCAGCCTCTGATCCTGAGCCAGGCCAGGCTCATCTGTCCCTCCCTCATAACCCGGTGTCTGTGGCTGCCTGTGCTCCTTCTGCCAGGGCTGTTCCTGTCATAACTCCCTTGGGAGAACTGCTGGGGAGCAGGGATGGAGCTCAGGAGGAGCCTGTGGTACTTGGATCACAGGGAAATGCAGCCCCCTGGGCATTGCTTCAGTGTGGGCTCAACCCTGGGACACTTGAGGCATTTTGGCTAAACAGAAAAGTCTTGGTGAGATCAGCAATGTACAACTGGAGCTGGTTCCTTGATATTCTGGTAGTGGAGTGTCAGTTCTGAAAGGAAAGTGTGAAACATCTGCAGGGCCAGGTGCCAGGCTGTCCTTCAGCTGGGCTGGGACAGGGGAGGGAATGACCCCTCTGTGGGAGTGAAAAGGGATGAGCAGGAAAGTTATGAGACAATAACAGGATAGCAGAAATAATAGTGGTTTGAAATAGGCTCTTCTCTCAGCTAGATTATTTACCAGAGCAGTGGATATTATCAGTTCCTTCAAGATGAAAATAAATTTTACTGAAGGAGTTGAACATCAAAAGGTGTCCATAAAGCTGGAACTTGGCAAACGGAAGAGAGATTTAAATGTCTGTGGGAAAGAGATCAGATACTCCTCTTCAAATTTACCTACGCTTATTATCTTTAAATTACTTTTTATGCAGGTAATTAAAGAGCCTTTTAAGAGAACTAGAAACCAATAATTTGAATGTAGCATGTACTTTGAGTTGCTCTACAAAAAGCGCCTCAATTTTGTTTTAAGATAAATATTATAGAACCTATGAAAAGGCTTTCTGTTCTTTACGACTTTATTTCAATACTGTTTACTAACAGAAATGTTTGTTATTTTTTCTTTTTTTCCAGACCTATTCAGGGCTGTTCTGTGTAGTCATAAATCCTTACAAGAATCTCCCAATTTATTCAGAGAACATTATTGAGATGTACAGAGGGAAGAAGCGCCACGAGATGCCACCGCACATTTACGCCATATCCGAGTCTGCCTACAGGTGCATGCTGCAAGGTAAGGAGCAGACACTGGGATTTTACAGCTACCTGGCCACTCCTCAATGTCCCTGCAGCTTGGGCTTTTCTTATCCAGCTATGTGGAATCAGAATTTTAAAGAAGGGGGAGAGAAACGTGTTTGCTGAGGAGCAGCAGCAAAGTGACACCAGCACAGCTGTGCTGGGCCATTGGTGCTCTGGAAGTTGTGTCAGAAATAGTTTGTTCCAAAAAAAAAAAAAAGAGCTAAGTTGCATGTCAAAAGATGTTGTATGCTGGCTCTGGATGAAGGAAGAGTAAAAGAGTGAGATTGAAAAGGCAGTGCTATAAAGATGTTGGCGTTTTGGCAGCCGACAAATAATCCAAGGTGACAATGGAACAATGGTGTGTCTAAGTTGAAAAAGAGGTCAGGGAAATACTTAACCTGGAGGAATTTCCTTTCTTTTTTTTTCCTCCTAACTGATGTATATCTCTAGTAGAATAGAGTGTGTTTATGGAGGGCTCATGGTTTGATTTTGGCTTTAAGGCTGTGCTGGACAAACATGAGAACTGAATCTGCTACAAATTTGTTGAAATGAGCATGTGCTGTTGAACTTGCACAGTTGCATTTCTGACACAGTATTTGGGAAGCACAGCTTATTCTATCCAATATTGGTTCATATTTAGGGGGTTCTTAAAGATGTGGGGACAGCAGCATGTTGTATCCAGACAGGTGTGTGTAACCAAGAGCCAGGTGTGCACACCTTGCTTGTGGGTTGTGCTGGAGCTGAGGATGGACTGGAAGGAGGGGAAAAGCTGTCTGACCTACTTCACACAAACTGAGGGAAAGCTCTTTCTGCTGCCAGGTTAACCAACCATTTAAACGTTAACTTCTCTTTTAGACATTTGGTATCTTTAAATACAGAACACAAGTCTTTGTTTCTTGAATTGTGACTTTGTCTTTAGGGCTGCTTAATAATCAACTACAGGTTGCTGAGTGTCCTTTCACCTCAGAAGAACTGTGCCAGCAGAGTGGGGTGATGCAGGGACAGGCAGCAAATTGGGGCCACCAAGAGTTGTTCTGCTTCCCGGTGGATATTTGGGGCTCTGTTTTCATGTGTTTTTGTGAAAGAAACTCTGACTTCTGGACCAGAACAACAGCCTCTAACAGCCCAGGTCAGAGGACCCCTCATAAGTCCATGTGGAGTAAGAGCAGTTTTTTTTTTAAGATTTATTTTAAGGAGTTTATTGTAGCAGTCTCAAGTGGACTGTGATTAAGTGCTTCCCAATCTGAAAGCACCTCTTGAAATGGTCACAAGAATACACTGAAATGTTCTTGAGACAAATGTCCTCTAATAAAGTAAGTCAATGTCAGCAGTTACCACACTCCAGGTGCTCCATATATTTGCTCACATACCCTGTTGGTACTGATTTGTATCTCTGGAGATCTTGCTACATGGTCAAACGTTACTATTTTTGGAAGATGGAATAAAAAAAAAATGCACCTGGTGGTGTATGTTTGGTTACAGTCTTCTTCTCTTTCTTTCTGATGCATGCAGGTTTATATTTTGTATCAAATCTCTCTGTGCTTGCTTGCTTTTGGATTTTGATAGTCTGAGTTCTCATTTGAACAGATGAAGGCATAGCTTGGAATAATAGATGAAACCCATGCAATGGGATCCATTATTTAGGGAATAACTTGTTTAAGGGTAACTAAATTTGTGTTTCTGTGCTCCCTTCACCTGTATGGAGCCACTCCCTGTTTATTTTAGGAAGCATTTGCAGGAGTTAGTGAATTCCCCATGGATGATTTGTCTGCACAGCTCCATTGCAGGGATAAATAAGAACTCCAGGACAGGCATTAGTGCTGGTGAGGGTGAGCAGTGAGTGTTTGTGTCAGGTGGAGTGGGGAGCTCTGGCACTGACCCTGCTGCTTCTGCGCTTCCAGGGCCTTGGGGTGGGCCCTGATGCACAGACACACTGCAGGGAACTGACTTTGTCTCCACAGAAATAAAACTTGCAATTACAACAACCAAGGCTTTGTAGTCAATGGAGCACCAAATAATATTTGTCTTAACAGTAGCAGATTATTACGTTTTTCCACTTTTTTTCTGGTTATCAGTGGCAACACAAGGTCAGCTACTGAGTGTGCCCAGGGTTTGGTGAGGATAGGTTTTCCCTATCAAGTATTTAACATAATGTGCAAAATGTCTTTAATCTTCTAACTCTGCCTTGTGTTTTAGCCAGCATTCAGTCTTTAATGAAACAGAAAATGTGTCAGAAAGTTTTGGCTGGTAGAAATATCTCTAACCAAGAACTAGCTGGGTTAATCAAAACGCTTCAGATTAATCATCAGATGTCTCTGCAAGCATTTATTTGCAGCAGAACCCTTGGCCAGGATGCTTCTGCTGATAAGTTACTGACACATACTTATAAAAGTGTTGTTCTGCAGTTCCTGTCTGTGTCTGTGCACGTAGCTGCTGTGGGAGATAGAGCTGGGATGGCAAAGACAGGGCTGGGGAGAGGAGTTTTTCCAGTACTATTGCAAGTCATGCTTCTGCTGTTACAGCATATCCATAGGTTTCTTTTGATATGAATGACTGCTGTGTTTCCAGTATTTGACGTCTGAAGTTTAATTATTAGGATTCAAACCTGAAATTGAAACCATAGGAATGCAATTCCTTTGGAGAATATGACCTTCCCCTAATAGAAATATCCTGGCCACTAATTTAGATTAATGAAGGTGGTTGGCTGGATTTTCCTGGGCTGTTCAGTGGTATTTTGTGCAGCATAATCATGTTTATTTTCCTTGCAGCTAATCACAAACTACTCATTTCCAGGTGTTTGTGAGCTGTTTACTGTGATTAACAGGATAGCTGGACCTGAGCTGTGACTCTGAGCAACCTGATTTCTTAAACCACAATTTTTCTGTGCTGAGAATTGGGCACAGTGAGTAAAGTGTTACTCAGTTTCTTAGTGGTTTCATGCCTGTAATTCAGAGTATGGATAGTCACAGCTCAGCTTCCAGTTTCTGCTTTGCTGAGGTTTTATATGTTTAATATTTGTGCTTAAATAAGAAAATGGAGATTTTTATTTAGATTATGAAAGCAAACAACTTTCTGGTCATCAGAACTGATGCATGTGCATCTCCATAGTTATTCTTTGTCTTAAACATTGCTGGAACACTGAATTTTCCTAAACTGGGGATACAAAAGGATCCCTGCAGTTCTCCATGTGTGCTGTGGTGGGAAAAGTCTGTGTGGAGGCATTGCTGACTGCCAGCCATCAAACCCTGCTCTGTTCTTGGCCCCCTGAAGAATTTCCTGTTTGGGGGGACCTCCTGGCCCTCTGGCTGCCCAGGTCAGCCCTCCCTGTGTCCTCTGGGGGGGGAAGAATGGGCTGGGAATGTGGGTCAGTGCTTGCCAAACACAGAGGGCAGAGGGTGGGGGAAGAGCTCTGACACACAGAACAGCTCTGAGCACCCAGTTTGGAGGGGAATGGATTCCCCAGGGACACAGAATGACTTCTGGAAGCTGCCACAAGAGAGGGAGGTGCAGAATTGTGCTCCATGGCTGAGTGTTGCAGATGAACGGGTCAGTGATGGGCCAGCAAGGATTTGGGGCCAGTTGTGCAGGGAAAAGCAGAACTCAGGCAGTGCAGGATCTCCAGCCTTTGCTGCAGCAGTTGCATTAAAGATGGAGTTGGAGATACTCCTGTTTGACACAAGCAAGATTTGGCTGCATTCTAGCTGTGCCAGGCGGGATTTCTCTTCAGGAAAAGACTCATTACCCAGTGCCTGGCCGCAGAAGATAATAACCTGCAATTCAGCTTTCCAGACTGGATTTCCCCTCTCTTTCCCCCAGTAATTATTTTTCAAAGTGCTGTGGTAGTAGGGTGTTACTTCACAGGTGGTTTAGTGGATTTCTCCTTCACTTTCCCTTCATTTCCCTGAGGAGAAGGTGAAGCAGGGAGTACCCATATCCCAGAGGTGAAGGATGAAATAAAGCCCAGCAGTGGGGTAGGGCTGGGGCTGGCCCCACAGAGCATTGCTGCACAGCTGACATGATCATAAGGAATTGCTGTCCTAATCCCTGGGACCATGCTGACCTTAATTCTGTATAGTTATACAATTTGCAAGCCTTACTAGTGTTCTTCAGCCCTGCTAAAAGTTATGGGCCATAAAAATTTGCAACAGAGTAGGATTTACTTTATGAAAATGAATTTTCTAGGGCTAATAATTGTGTGACAGTATTTTACCAGAAAAGGAGACTTGATTGTGCAAAAGCAGCACTCATAAATTTTTCTCTAGTGCTTTTTCCACAGTTGACTTTCTCTTTTCCCTCTTCCCTTCCAATTTTCCCACTGGATTTCTGGAGGAAGTATGGCTTTGTTTTATTGTTCCTTTTTATCCAGTGACGTACAAGTGCTTCGGAAGAAATATTAAGGAAAACTTGTTGACTTTTTGTTGCTAAAGCCCAACTTGCCTATTAATATTACTCTTGTATAATTATGCTTAGTCCCTCCTTTTTATCCTGTTTCCCTGAGGACATCTTGATGAGCACCAAATTAGCACTGATATTTTAGGCCTGCCTTTAATCCTGTTGCAGAGAAGGTTTATCGGAAACAGTGTAAGACGGGAAGGGAACACTTGGTGTTGGAGAAGCCAGAACTGCCTACAGGTGCAATACTTCTCTCTTAAAAACACCTTATTGATCTATATTTGTAGTTAATCCTGATTTAAGTACTCCCTTGGGGGCATATCCACCCCCAGATACGGAAGAAAATAATTGAAACTAAAATAGACAATTTTTTTCTTTTAAAGGTCTATTAAATCTTCAAATGGAAGAGGGAAAAATTGCTCTGAGACTGAAAGACTTGGGAGTGATGGTTGGAGTTCTCTGTTGTGAGGAGCAGAGGGAACCTGATAAATGTGCCATTAATGTTCTTGGTATTTTCATTACATCTGGACTTCCCAAAAGGGTCCCCAAGGCCTTTTAATGAGTTATAAAGTGCAGGATGATGATCCCAGCAGAACTGGCTGCTTGGTAAATGTCATGTGAAGGATTTATAGGTCCCTTTATTGTTACATTGAGAGTTCTGGGGTTTCACTTGGTCCACTCAGGCAGGTGTGGAATATAAATACTCAGGTGACAATGCCATTAACATCCAGATTGCTTGTACACCTCCAGGACTGTCACATGTAGTGTCTTCATGGCTGAGTGCAGGGAAAGAGAAGCAAGAAACAAAGTAGAAAAAACTGAAATCTATCATGCTGAAACAGTCTCCTGCCTCATTATTTTTGAATTTGCAGTAAAATGATAAATACTTCTGTCAGCTGAACTTGTTTTGCAATATTTCATCTCCTTCCCCTCACTTTCGTGTTCTGTCTCTTGATACTAAACCTGTGTGATTTCAGGGGCTGGGAGTTGTCATGATTGAAATTATTGCACCTTGCTTGGCCAGCTGTGAATGGCATCAGTAGCAAGTACTTACTGAAAAAACTCAGTTGAGCTTACACAATTTAGTTCTAGAAACTGCATTTTAAACTTTTTTTATTGTTGGAAAAGTTTTAGTTCTTTACTGACCTTTGTCCTTCTCTGTGTCAAAATGTGACTGGATCTCTGTTTATTGTTCAGCCTCAAGGTTGGGCACTTAATTAGGAATGATGATGTTTACAATGAACAGCTCTCTCTTAAGGCTTAATTGCTTAGAAGTTGGCATCTCTTTTTATGTAATTTCAGTAACTTTCTTGTATTTACAAATGAGACAGGAGTGACAATTGTTACATAAGGAATATTTAGTTTCTTCAGTGCCTTGGCTTTTTTCCTACTTCAGAAGTGAAATGCTGCAACAGATGAGCCACTTCCATGGGCTTTTTTGGTTGATATTCTGAGCAACCAGAGATGACTTTAATTTTAAAACTTGCTATGCAAGCTGACCTTATAATTGAATTGTGACTGTGCCTACAGACAGGAATTCAAGACTAACTTGGATCCATCCAACTTGGGAAATCGTTCATGAGATGAATCATTTTGTGCGATTACTCAGTCAGCACCTGCTCCTGCACAGAAGCTTTAGTTTAAATTAAACTCCTTTTATTTCTAGGTAGTTGTGAAATGGATAATTTGCTCCTGCTTGGCTCAAGCCTGGAGATGAGAGGCACAAGCAGTAATGCCTTGATGTAACAAAACCTTCAATGTGTTCTAATCTCGAGAGCAGCGTGAGAGCCCGGCCGGGCGCTGCGTGCTGTGCACAAAGCTGGGTTTTGTCACTCCTGCCTGCATTCCTCTGGGCTGCTGAACGCAGAGTGCAGCTATGCCATCACTGCCAGCACTTGCTCCTTTTTCCTCCCCTTTCCTCTTGACTTAAATTTCTTTGTTGTCCTTTGGCAAGGAAGCAACAAGCAGCAGAGCAGGGTTTATCCCCTAGTGAGTGGGGAGAGGTGAGGGCTGCTGGTGTCCTGCTCCCTTCTTTGACCCCAGGCTCACATCAGCAGCACAATTTGGATCTTGGTGTATCTCCAGCCTCCTTTCACTTGGCCAGGCTTGATGCTCCCAGGTACTTGGCTGCTCAGGAATTGCTGGCAGACTTTGTGAGCCTTCCTCAAGGACTCAGAGTTGCAAGGGGTTGTGCATGTGTTTCAGAGAGCAAGGTGAATAAAAGCTCATGTCTTTCTAATCACCCTGGGGCATTCAAATTCATCCTAGGGATTTTTCAAAGTGGTGGTAAAGCCATCAGATGGTGTGGAGAAGGAAAATGTAGAAGATAAAGCAGGAAAAAATAGGTGTCTACCTCTTTATATATATCTGCTATGAAGTTGCTCAGGGAAGTTCTTGTGGAAAATCTGAGGAAAATAGCAGGAAATCATTCTCTGAAGGTTTAGTAAATAGAAAATGCTGAAGATAGAAAATCTGGAAGAACCAAATGCTTAATCTCAGAGATGGAATAGCTGATGGACTGTGCTGCACAAAAACATTTGGCACAAAAACATCTGGCAGCAGAGCAGCCAGATGTGAGCTACTAGTGCCATCTCTGAGGGTCCTGCTCAAAATCTGGAGACCACTGTACTCATGATCAGCTTTCCAAAAGGAATTTGATAACAATCCTAACCAAAGGGGGGCTTGTAAGCAGTGTGACAGAAGTGAAGTTTGCCATTTTCCATATGAGCAAACAACTGGTTAATGATTGGTCAATCTTGCCCATTGTTTTGTGCTTTTTATGGTTTGGGAGTTGCTGCTGCAAACCCTGGAACCTTCATTCCTCTGTCTGTGCTTTTTGTGCATAAACATCTTGGGAAAGATGAATTCCAACATTTGGTAATGTTGGTGCTGCTGCTGCTTGAGCAGGAGCTGAAGGGATGAAGGGTCTGTGGGCATCGAAATGCAGCTGTCAGGTAGAGAATGTGAGGAGTGGAAAAGGGGTCAATCTAGGCAACATTTTTACACAGACGTTACACATTTTCTTTCTATTTTTGAGACATATAATCAATCTATAATAATATCATCATTTTATAATATAATCTTTTTATAATATATAGACTTAGAGTACATCCCAAGCACAAACACAGGTGAGACCCCCACCTGCAGAGCTGCCTCCAGCTCAGGAGCCAGCACAGGAAGGATGTGGAGCTGCTGGAGCCAGGCCAGAGGAGGCACCAGGATGATGCTCTGAGACCTGGAGTTATTCAGCCCGGAGAAGAAAAGGCTCTGGGGAGCCCTTAGAGCCCCTTCCAGTGCCTAAAGAGGCTGCAAGACAGCTAGAGAGGAATGGACTTACACTGAAAAAGCAGAAGTTTAAATTAGAGATTAGGAAGGAATTGTTCCCTGGGAGGGTGGGCAGGCCCTGGCACAGGGTGCCCAGAGCAGCTGTGGCTGCCCCTGGATCCCTGGCAGTGCCCAAGGCCAGGTTGGACACTGGGGCTTGGAGCAGCCTGGGACAGTGGGAGGTGTCCCTGCCATGGCAGGGATGGGAGTGCATGATCTCCAAAGTTCCTTCCAAGCCAAACCATTCTGTGATTTAATCTGCACTTTATACAGCCCTGGGCTGTCCTGCTTTGGGCAAAGAGGAAATGGAACAGGAGACATTGAAAGAACAACCAGAATGAGCAAAACTGTTCAGTAAGGAAATGACAATTCAGGTCAGATGTAATAGAAGTCTAAATCTTAAGTGGCAGAGGGAATAGCGAGCCTCCTCCACCCATCTCTTCCTATGCAGGAACAGAGTCATTACTTGAAATTTGCAGATAACATGTTCAAAACAGCAAAAAGAAGCAATTTTTTTAACAGCAGAGCTAAACTGTCATAGTCTGTGCCTCAGCTTATAGTGGGGGCTTAAAGCCTGTATGAGGAATACATGGTTCAGGAAAGTGCAGGAGAATTTGATGGCTGCCATGAAGTGATGTGGCTGGCCTTGCTTTGTGGGGTGGTGTGTGAAGATCTGTGCCCTGTGTGTGGCTGGACACACACCAAACCATGCCCCTGCCGTGTCTCTGTTGTCACACTTGCCATCTCTCCAAACTCCTGGAGCTCAGGCATGATCAGACGTCGGGAAAGAGGTCAGTGGGGGGAAAGTTGCCAGCCCATTTTGTTAAGTGGTTTGTGCTTGATTTTGTTTGGAAAGGAGAAGAGCAAAAGTTAAATGAGTGAGCTTACATGGCAGATCTTACAGCTGAAGGGCCTCCTTGGATCATTGTCTCAGTGGACAGTGTAATCTTTGTCTAAACAAAATTATTCTATGTGGGAAGTAGAACAACTTAAGCAGGATTGATGGAGAATGGAAACCACTGCTGTGCTGTGCTCTGCGGTCCAAATAAGCCTTGTCCAGCCTGTGGCTTGCCAGCTCCTACTAATCTTAGGCTACTGCTAAGCAGAATGCAAATAAGAACTGAAATGTAAGTGTGGGGATGGCCTGTGTGGATTTTCATTTCTCCTGGAGAGCTCCTTGGGAGCCACAGACCAGGGAGGCAGATCTCTGTGTGTGTGTCGGTAGCTCCAGGGGCACTGCGATCAAGGCCTGGTTAGTCAGAGGAGTTTTTCCCTCTGGATTGTCACTGCCCTTCAGCTGAGCTGGTGGAACCCTGCTGTGTGCCCCAGCCCTCGGTGGGCACTGAGCTGGGCCAGGAGCTGTGCCCAGCCCCGAGCTGGCACTGCGGGCATCAGGAGCGCCCGCACAGCCCAGGGAGCTTCCCCTGGTGTTGTCCAGTGCAGCTGCCTTGTGTGCTCTGCCCACCTGAACCACAGCAGCCCTGCTTGCAAAGGCTGAGTAAATCAACCCAGACCTGTTGGAATTTGTTAGGGGAGCAGCACGAGCTGCTGTTCAAATGTAGCAGCTCTGTTGTAATTTCTAAATTAAATCTACTAAAACTTCTCTTAATGATTGTTAATAAAGGGAGTGAAAGACTGATTGTGAAAACTAAACCATCTTTAAGGTTCTTCCAACTTAATTAGGGCTCAAAAGTAAAATAAAATTCCAGTTCTGCCTGGTGTGGTGGAGAAGCTGCCCCCAGTAGCAGGCAGTGGGCAGGACAGAGTCCTGTTTGTTTTGTCCTCTTGTGCTGACTCAGCCCTGGCTGGCACTGCTGAGCACGTCACCGTTTTCTCCTCAGGAATTTGGGGAATTTCAAGCTAATGTTGCAAATGCCTCACTCGTGATTTCTAAAATAGTCTCAATTCACAGCTTGGCTGAGTCCTCCCAGGCTGGGGCTGTGCTGGGTGAGGGAATAATGAGCGTGGTCACCTCATGTAAAAAATCCCTGGATGCAGTGCTGTGGGTCACTGTAACAAGTGGCAGGGTGAGCCCTGACTGGGCTTTGGGTGACCTCTGCTATGTATCACTGCTAATTATTAACTTCATGTACCAGCCAGCAGCAAACCTGGAGTGTGACTGCTGTGATTTATCTCAGAGGTTCCAGAGGAAAGAATAGAACCACTTTTTTTTTATAAAAGCTGTTATTTTAACTTCACAAATAGCAGGAACACCTGGAGTATTTACATCAATGCTCCACCCTACAGTGAAGAGATATTTTATTGACCCTTTTATTCACTACAGACCTGGGCATCTCCTGCAGAAGAGGCAGGAGTGAGATGCTGGTTTGTTAAAAGGGTTTGTGGCAGCTCAAGCTGGCAGTTCTCAGGCAGCAGAGGAAATGCAGGAGCCATGGCTGTGTCTGTCCTGTGTCAGGCTGGGTGGGAAACACCAGGTGAACACCCAGAGCTGGGAGCTGCTGAGTGATTTAAAGCAGCACTGTTGGGTTTGCCTTTGAAGCTGGGCTGCAGGGAGAGGGTTGATGTAATTCTCCATGGAGTGATGTCTGAGCAGTTTCAGTGTTTTGAGAGAAAGTGTCTGAGCACTGATGAAGCAAAGCTGATAAATATTATTATTCTAAGACTTAAAACCACTGGATACCCATGAGGAGTAGGCTGCACCTGAATTTGATCTTTCCTCTGGAATAAATTAATGTTATACCTTTTAGGGCAAAGAATGAGAATTTCTGCAAGTTCGTTGCTTGACAGCTTCAAAGAAATAAGAGTTGAATGTAAAACCTGACTTATTGAATGAACTGATGATGACAAGGCAAGAAATAAAAAAAAATAAATGCAGTCTGAAGGGGCACCAAGAGAGATGGCTTCTCCTGAAGTGTCCCTGAGAATTTCTGACTTCCAGAGGTTCCTTTCAGCTTTTGGAAGGATAGTGCAATGATCCTGCTCACTTTTCTTGAAGATACCTGTGATGTTTCCATCCTTCAGTCACCTGAAACCTCCCAAGGAGGGTAACCTGACAGTGATACTGTCCAGCTCCCCTGGTGCTGCTGGATGTGTCACATCAGATGCTTTGGGCATGTGTAGGTTCAGCTCCTTTAAAACTTTAAACAGTTTTAACTTGGTGAAATTTAGGTGTTAAAACTGGAAATCAACTTTGTATTATTAGCAAATGTCCAGCTTCCTGCAAAGTTCCCTGGAGTGTTTGATGGGTCACTAGGGGCACAATGCTGATTTATTCCTGCAAGCTGCCCTGGCTTTGGGAAGCTGCAGAACTGCACTGAAGAGGGAGTGAACTGCCCATGGAGGTGAAGTGTAGGATAAGCAGAAATCTCGTGGTGCCCAGAAGTGTGTCAGGGCACATTTGGTCTGGTAAGTGCCCAGCAAGCAAACTTGTGCCTGTCACTCTTCCTGCTGGCTCTGGGCAGAGGTGTTTGTTGCAAGTCACTTCACAGTGCTAAGTGTTTGATGATAGTTTAGGGAGTAACCAGGCAACATTTTAGAGACAAACACAAATTAAAAAGTCATGCTTCATCTCTGTAACTAGATCTCTTCCCATGCTTATCAGCCCAGCAGGAAAATAGGAAAAAGAAAAAAGA